>PVIJ01008024.1:0-77486 GCA_004024925.1 Scalopus aquaticus | reverse complement strand
GACCCTCTAGTATGAGTTAAGGCAAGTAGGCAAAAAAGGCAAGATGCTCCTAATAAATCAAGTCCATTGATTACATGATTATACTGAAGTCAGATTTATCGACAAAGGCGTGCGATTTCAAAGAAACTGAAACAACAGTGGCAAGATAAACAGGTTGTGGCGTATGATCTTCCTTTCTTCACGAATGCCACCAAAACAAGGCCTAGAGATTGCATGGGCATGTCGCTGCTTCTATACGAATTAATATTATTTAATTTTTCACTGATTCTCTTAAGCCTGTTATCATTATTTTAATTCAACCTATGCTCACTAGTTCTTTAAGAAATAAAACTGAGTGACATTTAATATACTCAGACTACAACAATGGAAATGATGTTAGAAATCACAGGTGTGCACACTCATTCTACAAAGAGCCAGATAATATTTTAGGTTGTACAAACCATATACTGTCTCTGTCACAAATTCTTTTTTTGAGCAATCCTTTAAAATATACAAAAACATTTTTAACTCTTAAGGTACAAAAATAGGTCATGGGTTATAGTTTATCAATCCTCGCTGTAAATAGTAATTGTGAGCTAGGCCCTCCATGGTGGCGCAATGGGTTAAGTCTCAACCTATGACGCTATGCAGAGCCACTGCAGCACAAGTTCAATCCCCAGCCAGGGAGATTTCCACATGGCGCAGCAGACCTCTCCTATCTTGCCCACTGCTCTCCCCAGCAGTGTATTTCAGTCAATCTGCCTGTTCTGCTCCCTACTCTGTCTCTGGTGAATCCTCTCACCCCCCACATCTCTGGCCTACATCCCAGTTCTTGCATGCATTAATAAATAAACCTTTAAAAAAATTGTGAGCTAACAGTATATAGAACATAGACATACAGTTACATACAGTTACATACAGCATGGGTTGGTCTTTCATTTAAAACAAATCACTCTGGTTCAACAGACCTCCTTTTTCTGAAGCAGGTACTAAAACCACTTCAGAGTGGTTTACATTAGAGAAGAATGAAAGATACAGCCTGACTATTTTCATAAGGCAAAAATTCCGCCTAGATCATTTTTGGTCTTCCTACGTGGTCAAGGATAAGAGGTAATCACAAAGAACGAATGAAGCATCACTTAAAATATACATGTTACATTGAAATTTAAAAGTCTAGGCTTATATATTACAGGATGATAAAACACAAGTTTGTGAAGCCTCAAAAATTATAAATAGATGCATTGTCAAAAAGTCAAAAATAGCAAGAATAAAATTCACCAAGCCATAAAAAGGGGGACGTATTATTAAAATGAATTTCTTTTAGATTCTCTGCACTAACAATAAAAAATAGCACCAAAATTTTGTAAGGATAATGGCATACAAATGACTTGCTGTAATTGGCATTTCTACCCCACAATGCAATGAAGTCCATTGTACCTGAGATAATGGAACTCTCTCACATAGTTGCTGCATTGTTACCAAGCAACAAGAAATAAAATGTCAGGATTAGCACTTGATTTAATATATTTTTATCATCAATAAGCCATATATCTATTCTACTTGTCTTCTGGATGTAAATGGTCATTAGAGTAAGAATATGCATAGTACTCAAAAGAGCATAGGGAGAGGAAATTTTATAAAGTTGGTAGTGGGCATTCATGAAGTCTGTGTGTTTTTGTTTGTGTTTATTTTTTTATCTGTTGCTTCCTTGGTAGAAGTAGCAAGTATTAACTAATAGTAACTTTATCACTGAGAAGTTTACTTTACCAAAATGAAGACAGTGTGTCTTCATTAAATGTATCTTCATTAACATTCCAATATTTTCAAATCAATGTTGCAGTTCAATGAAAATTCAAGGAAATAAATTGTCTTTAAATACGTCAATACTTTGAAATAAATAAATTCAACCAGTTCAACTAGTTTAGTTGTATGACATTATAAACTTATCTGTCAAAGCATTCTGTATCTAGCTAAATTCATAGCATTAATGATTTATAGATAACTCAGAATGGTTTTGTAATTAATTTAAAAATGAAATTCAAAAGCAATAGAGTCTTCCAACTGAAAAACTATAATAAAAAGAAAACTTAAAGATACCATATAACTTAGCAGAGCTAAAATTCATGTGAATGATACATTGCTCTAAGGATCATTTTGCCTTAGGATCAAGGGCTCCCAAGATTCAAGGGGGTAAGTGGGAAGAAGGATTCCTTCTTTTTGTATGAAACAGTTCTCTTACTTCCCCTTTTTTAAAAGAACTTATGTTGCACATTCATCTCAACTGGCTCATGAAAATGGGTTACAGAGGGTTGGGATAAACAGTCTCCTGCTGTCCTCATTCCTGCAGCTAACTACCTGCAGCAGAGAGCTTTACCAAGTAAATACTGAAGTGCAGTGAAGTGCCTTTAACGTATCCTGCTTTGCACAGTCAATGCCAAATTTGACATTTTAGCCAAGTCTCATAAATATCAAATTTCCACATGTCAATCAGAGATTTCTGTGTGTGAATGAACTACACGCAGGGGTAAGCAGTGGCTGCCTATGTGTGAATGCAAATACTTGGAACTGAATCTGAATCTGTCCAAGATTAAAGTGTCTTACTATGGTCACAAGCTTTTGTCTTAGGTGAACAGAAGTTTTCCCTTTTTTTCTTGCTTATACCTATGTATTTTTTTTCACAGTCTCTTGGAAAAAATTAGGAGTTTCACTACTTTTGAAACTATCTACCCTAAGGCATTAGCAATCTAAAGATTAAAAGAAACATAACAGGAAAGGAACCCATTAGGCATTTTCATTTACTCTAAAGAAGGAAAGAGGACAAAGTCTCTGAAACACTGATATATTCATTGGCCTTCCTTGTGAAGATGACATGCTCACAAGCTCCACTGAGGCGATTAAGTCCTGTTACTCCACCTTCCAGTGCAAAGTGATACAACCACCAGCTTGATGAGCTCTGCTAACATAAAGCATGAGGAACTGGCAAAGCAAAGTTCTCCCACGTGGGTCAGAGAGTCACAAAAGCCAGGAGGCTCCTACCTCAAAATCACACTGTCCACCCGTGTCAAGTTTAACGACAGACTTAGCCCTAATCATCTCTTGGAAGCTATTACAAAATGAAATAAATACTGAAATATTTCACTTAGCCTCAAAAAAAGAGATTGGCATTGCTCTCAAAAAAGCTAACCTCCTGTCAGACCCCTCAGCCCACCACCTGGGGCAGGGTGTACGCCATCCTACTCTTCACACCCACTGGAAAGCTCCCACCTCAGGCCTTCACAGGCCCAGATTTCTCCCACCCCACCCAACCCCAGCCCCTCACTGCCACACTTCCTCTCGTCCTTAAGTTCATAAGTTAAAGAAACGTCATCTCCTGACAGGCTTTTACTACTTTCCCTCTTGACATTTCATGTCCTTTTTCGTGCCTTTTCTCCTTCACATTTATCAGTATCTGTGTACTATCAATTTTATTTATTGTATCTTTGGTCCATCTGGAGCATCAGAATGTGAGCTCTGTGAGGGCAGAAGCTTTCCTCTAGGTTGTGCACGCAGTGCCTGCAGATCCTGGAAGTAGCAAGAGTGTTGCGCCTCACCGAACTTCCCCTCAAACGTCACTGAGATATAATATCTGGTGCTGGTTTAAAAACAGGACAGAAGGAGAGGAGGCGTGGACGGGCAGGAGTGGTCTGGGGGGTCTCTGAAGCTGGGGGATGTGCTCGGGGCCAGCTCGCTCCACGCCGGGCACCACCGGCCCTCACCACGAGACAGAAACGTGTAACAGCACGTTCACGGCGCTCGCCTCCTCTGCTTATGCACCAACCGGCAACAACACAAGGCTGCTTTGCAGGGTGACAGGTGTACCCCTAAGCTTGTCCTCTGGTAAATCTCCTGAGGAGCGATGGCAGGGGCCAGGCATTAGTACAACACTAAGTCACCATTCCCGGAGTTTAGCTCTTGCAATGAAAAGGCCTAGGACGTCACCTTGGAAAAGGCTTTTCCATATGCCCATATCTTCCTTATGACTTGGATTTTTCTTTTAAAGCAAGGACCTGAGAAACACAATGTTAAGTAGTCTCTGCAGGAGAAGCAGGCGGAGGAAAGTGAGGATGGGCGATCACTGAATTCTGACCTTAGCTGGTGGCTTCACAGATGTTTAATTCATCATTAGGCTTCATAACCCAGACAGGCTGCACACATATAATATCTGTGTGCATCAAGCATAAGCAATTCTACTGCAAGCAAACATATAGATATAAGTACAATAAAAATAATTTGACTGAGGTCATGATAATGAGTGCACTTGTTTTAACTAAAAGCTGGCATTAGCTAAAATAATTGAAGAGGACTTGAAGAACCTTGCTGTCTTCCAACACCAGGCGGGCACAAGCCTGAGAACCGGTGGGTTATTTCAGTCCCAGGCAGCCTCGGCAGCCTTTGGGAGCTGAGTCAGACGACCTTTTCTGACAGCGCAGGCAAGCCAGGCTGCCTGCGGGAGACAAAGCTGCGACAGGCTTCCCAGGATAGGGCTCCTGACCCTCCCCCAGGAGGGTCTTCTATCAGTTGCTTTTACAAAAAAATGTAGAAACAAGTGACTTTCCAGGATAACCCAGGATGGTGGGAGCGCTCCAAGGAGGCTAGCACAAGGCCTCACAGGGACAGCGAGGGGTCAAAGGAGGCCTCGAACAGCCCAGTGAGCCGTCCCAGGAAGACACACAGTCCTCGCTTCTCCTCACTAGACACGCAGAGCACAACGCTGAGAGTCACTCCCTGGCTGCTTAGACTTGTGAAGTTTATCAGGAAAGACTTCTCCCACTCAAAGACAGAGAGGTCCAGAAATAACACTGTCTGAGCTAAAAAGAGAAATGTTTTTCTGGCATGTGTGCAAATATGAGCACCCACTTGTACTACTTTTTCCAAGTAACTAGCCAGTTCCTTACCAAGGGGGAAGACACAGCCAGCATTCTGTGTCACAACTTGGTGGCGAGACGCTCACATGGCTACAGGTTTGAAGAAACACAAATGTGCTGTTCATACTGGTTGTGATAAAGGAGAAAGGGAAAGCAGACATAATCGATGACCTCTTGATTTCATGAAACTCACAAGTTTATTCAGAACACATCTGAAAGGGAAAAAGTCTCCCCTTTCATAGAAACTAGATGTTTCACAGACACAATATTCCCCTTTTATAGAAACTAGAAATAATTCATGTCGAGGGAAAATTTGATATTCTCTTTAATTCAAGATAAATAGTAGTTTCCTTCTTGGCTTAAGACATTTCATGTAAATTAATTAGGGAAGAAATGATGAATCAGAAGAGCAAGTGACCACTTATATGTTCCTTTTCCATCTTAATTCTAAGTCCTAAAAAAAAACTGATGTATCCAAGGGTATCATTTATTTTAGAAATGTATAGTCCTACCGTCCTTATAACACTAGTCGAGGATGTAAATAAGATGCAACATTAGGGACTTGGCCTGGGGCATTGGGAGACAGGTTCCAAGCCAGATTCAGCCAGTGAAAAGTCTTCCATTGCCTCCTACCCAAGAAAAAGATGAACTAAGAGTTCTAAAAAAATGTCTTTGTTGGAAGTGTAGGGTGTAGTTGCTGCTTAGTTCCCACAGCTTAAGGCACAACACTGCAGAACCAACACAGACATTCAATCGCCATGTTCAGGGAAATTTATGAAAAGCTGCAAGATTCAAAGAGGTGGCACAGTAAATGAGCAGCATCCAAGAGAAAGACTGAATGGCCCCATCGGACTGTCGATCACGGGATGATGCCTGTCCCAAAATCATCCCCAAGGCAGGGGAAAAAGACCGTAATTGGAATAATCAGCAAGGAAAGACAGAAATAGAGGAATAAATTGTTCTTTTAAAAAAAAATTCCTTCTCTGCCTAATTCGAACAGTTAGCACTGAAGTGGACTACTTCCAAAAGTTCAGTATCTTTCAAGAGTTTGAAACAGCATTCACTTATGATGATTTGGGAGCATTTCATAAAATAAATGGAAAAAGCAGTCACTTTGAACTCAGTCTTCCTAAGATTCTAAGGTTCTATCCTAGCACTGCCTACATCAGATATGTGCCTCAACTTCTCTGTGATTTCAAGCCCAAATTTGTAAAATAAGGATAATGATTCCTATCTCACAGGACTATTTATTGTGAGGGTTAAAAAATAATATCAATACATAAAGAATATAGCAGTGACTAATATATAACAGATACTTGACTAACAGTAGTTGTAATAATGTTACTGTTTAGCAGGCCTGCAGAACATGTGAGTCAGTGATGATCTCTGAAGATTCCTGTTAAATTCTGTACTTCAGAGACCAGCTCATAATCATCTATGCCATGAGGGAATCTCTGTAAAATAAAACAGGGCAAGACTAGAAGAGAAGAATTAAGAATCCTAGAAGTCAGTGCCCGTAACGGAGTGCACAAAACCAGCATGGAAGAGGAGCTGGGGGTCTAGGGTGCTCCCCAGATAAAACAAAAGACACAGTCAAAACGGGGTGGGGGCGTGGAGGGAGGAGGCAGGCTTACCCATTGCCTAAGTAGCTCTTTTGCTTATATTCCCGGACTAGAAGGACAAATTCATTTTCTTCTTGTTCCTCCTAAATAAGCATCCCAATAAATCATCTACATTGATGACAATGTTCTACGTCTACACTGATCAGCACAGTAGTTGCTAGCCATATGTGACTGACGAAAAGAAATGGAATTTCTACCTTACTTGACATTAATGAAATTTAAAAAGTCATATGAGACTAGCAGCTGCCAATCTGGGTGGTGCAGGCAGAGTCCTACCGTGTGTCTGGGCTAATGGGAGAGTTGTGACAGGCAATAACCATCTGTCCAGGACAAGGGGGAGCAGCCTTGATCATGTTTGTGGGCTCAGCTAAAGGATATTTATCTCTTTCTCCCTTATGCCAGAAAAGGACCTTTCTTTTCCTATCCCTACACTGATTCTCAGACACTAGAGAGTCACTTTCTACTCTTGGGAGAAGTAAGATTGAATTAAAAGAACCAGATTATGAAAGAAGGAAAAAAAGAACTTCACCCAGGATAATGTACAGTGCACCTTGGTACTCAAAGAAGAAATATCAATGTTTGCCAGTTTAAGCGAAGTCCATAAAGTTAAGAATATCAAACTTTCGATTATTTTAAGCTGTTAAAGGCCTGGCTTCAAAAGTGTTACAGGTGTGTGCTATCGCAGGTTAGTGACATGACTCAATAAACAAACAAACAAAAAAATCACAGAGAATAAATCACATTATCCATTTTAAATGCAAAAAATTTCCTAAAGCATTGCAAAAGAAATCATTACGCCTCGATTGAAAGCACCACATCTCCAGGACTTTAAAATGAGATTTTTCACTTTCCAAGATGGGAACAGAACTCTAATCCTTGATTGTTTGAAAAATACTTCTGTCCTGTCTTCATGTAATAACATCACGTGGAGGGATCAAAAGATGCCATAGACACAGGACTGGGCAGGAGATGGAGCCGGGGGGGGGGCTGCAGAAGCAGGAATCTCTCCTGACAGGAAACCTCACTGGGCATGCTGGCTCTGGCGAGGGCCTGCAGTTACTCCTCTATCCAGGTCTTTCTCAGGACTTCAGAGCCCAGAGAGACAGCATCCGTCCCCCCATCAGCGTCTCAAGCCCATCACACCATCCCCTGGTAAGAGCCAGGCACCTGGTATTACTATCAGACAACCGGGCAGAGCTGGCGCCCCACACAGAGACAGAAGTGCTCTAGCTCAGTTACCACCAGCCTGAGTAGCTCCTGCAGACGGTGGAGCAGCTCACGGAAGGGAAAGGACCCCTTCCCGGGCCTGGGGCTGGCAACTGCAGCTCAGTGGGGAGCAGATGAGAAAAAATCCTCCCCCCCAAAACTACTGGCCCCCTCATACCCAGAGCTCAACTTAGTCTCAACAGTCCTCCATGGAGGTGGCATCTCAAGCCCTCAACCCTACAGGAGGCCTCAAAATCACAAAGGCCTCACATTTAATATGTACTGCCTCAGCTCCAAGGTGAATGCTAACATCTGCCTTTCCTAATTCCTTGGCTACTCTAAGTATTAAATGATATACCCCAAGCGACAAGATTATTTTTAAGTTACCTACTAGGCTATGCAGGAATAAGGCATAAAATTAGCACTTCAATAAATCACCTTAATGTTAAAAAAAAGAAAATGGAACATACAACACTAACATCATGAGAAAAGTCAAGAACATATATTCATTTTCAGATCTCAAGACAGGCCCCGAAAGCCCTCTGAGAAGAAAGCTAACTCAAACACCCATGAGAATTGGATTCCCAGGTGATCTTCGTTCTGAAGTCTCCTTCGAGGTTCAAATATATATAAACAAAATGGCAGGTTTGAGCAGACTCACCAATTTCTACTCCAGAACTTTGACCCTGGGAAGCAACTTTGACCCTGAGATATCTGAAGGAGAATCAATGCCTCAATTCAACTGCTCCAAGTGAACCACATCAAAGCAGTCATCTGTACCTTCCTCCTCCTCTCTTAAAGTAATTCATGGTATCCAACACAACATGACAATGGATTTTTCCTGCTACACTACAACTTACTATCTTCCTGGGATTCTGTATACAGAAATTCACCTTGAAATTTAACCCAAGAAGGTCTGTTTTCAAGTGCCAAAGGATTTTTATCAGCTGGCTGGCCTCATGTTTGATTTCCAAGGAGAGCTTTCCATTGAGAGTCTGGCTAGCCCCAAGGCCCCTGCTGCAGCAAATCCCAATGACTGCATATTCACACAGAATCCTTCCACACCCAGGAAAAAAGCTGTCATTGTTTGTCCTCCACAAAACAAATGCATTCATGCACTTTTTCTGGAACCTAACGCCAAGTTTAAAAAAAAATTATTAGGAAATCAGAAATAACCTCTTACCTCTACCACTGTGGTTCCTGCAGCTTTGCACATCGGTAAGTTGAAATTCCTTGCACTTTTCCTGTATTGGGAAATGAAGAAGTGGGGAAAGAAGATAAAAAACAGGAAGCACTTCTTTCAGCTTTAATTATAGATTAATAGTTTCCAGGAATTAAGAATCTATGGATCTTTTTTAAAAAGTGTATAATATTTTCCATAAGTCCCATAATTGTTTTATATATATAAACATACAAAAACACTCATTCCATTATGCAGTTTTTATGGGATCGAGAGAAAGAGGAAATATTTTCATGTTCAACAAACACGCTATAGGCAGAAAAGTAAAATGAATATTAATAAACCTAGTCTATTTAAAATTAATCTCCCTAAATCTTTTAACTAGGATGCCACTTTTGTTTCTATGGTTAAATAGTTCACTAAATTTGCTTTTGTTACAATATTAAGAGAAGTAGCAAGTGCTTTGTATGAGAAGGTATAATAATTATATTCTCTATTAAAGAGGAGCCTATTGCTAAAATTAAATGAAACATTCTCTGGCAATTTGGGAGTTGCCTATAAAGACTGCTCTGGTGCACCAATTTCTAATGAGATTTTAAAGTATGACACCCACATCAGACCCTGATTTCAAGAAGGTACCAATTTTTTGGATGGTTTGTACTACCAAGCTCCTAAATTAATGTATTTCTTTTAACCATAAAATTTAAATGTACTTTTAAGAACTTTTTGAGCGTATGTTGATAGAAAAATTTCTTTAGTAAAGGAAATCAAGTCATAGCTATGTTTTACTAGCACTCTTTGAACCCCAATGTTGATTTTACTTGGATTCAAGAATAAGCATAAAGACAGGTAAACTTTCAAAAGCTGCTGTGTAGGATTCGACCAGTCATCCAGGATCAAAAATTCCAAGAGCAGAGTTGTCGAGCGAAAGGCCTGGAGAGACCACTGTGCCAGTTCTCCCATAAACATAAAGGAAGTCCTAAAAGTCAGTATTTTAGCATCTAGGTCACTTGATCGTTGGAGATAAACATTTTCACTTCACATCAGTGCTCGATAACCACAGGCATAGTCAGGACTCAGAATAGTTCTCATACAGCCTTTACATATAAGAGCCAGATGCGGAGCACAGGATATATGGGTGAAAATATTTTTTAAAATTCATTTCCATTGGTTACTATACAATTTCATCCACCTTTTCTCCAAAGCAACTAAGTTTTACAAGCATTACACCAAGGTGTCAGGTAAGGTAGACACGATGTAAAATGTCTTCCATAATTGCCAAAATAAGTTAGAATTTCAAAAATGCTAAATTAAAGAAATCTAATGTAGAATTAATATAAGTTCATCAGAAATGAACAAGAACAACAGAATGGTCACTGAGAATTTGTGATTGCATTAAAGCTGCATTTGAAAAAGATAAAACACTGCTAATTAAAAGCAGCAATGACAATTTAAGAAAGAAAATTATTTCATCAATAAAACAGTGAAGTCTTCAGAACAAACATTTTAGAAAACTTCTTACATGCTTGTATTCAAAGAAGGCATAATTTTCAAAAATTAATACAATCTATAAATCCAAGCTACTAAATAGTTGGTATTTAATATTCTTATGGTAATCAAAAGACCCTGAAATCTATTAAGACGTGGCTTAAGATCTGTAGCTATATAGGCAGTAACATTCAACATTATTGAAGTTGGACAACTTCTTATCTAGATACTTTATAAGCATTTCTTACAGTATCTCTTGTGTGTCATCATTAAATATCAACAGGACTGGAAAAGAACTGACTTAAATGACAGCAATAGCTTTCTATCATAACAAAATGACTTAGACATTCTAAGACAATGCAAGTAAACAATATCAAATTCAACATAACTGCTTGTGTCAGGTTTTCCTACTATGTCTCAATATTGTAACTGGTCTTGGTGACTAAAATACCCAAGGGAAAAACTAGTCTGCATGTGAGTATTTATAAGAGTATACCCAGTATACAGAGTCTTTAACAAAGGGTGCAACAAGGAAGCCAACCAATCAATACAGACCCCACCCCACCCCACCCCACCCCACACCAGCAGTACTACAGAGCAGCCCTGCGCGCGCGCGCGCGCACACACACACACACACACACACACACACAGACTGTATTTGATTTTAAGACATTTTTATATAGCAAACACACCAAGAAACATAAAGTTGCTGAGATGCATTCCATAAATATTTTTTCAAACCACACCGTACCTGAATACCACATTTCCTGCTCGGTCAGCCTTCCAAGCTTTCACCAGAGCAAAATCCCCTGTAATTGCTTCCTCCAAAATAAAGTGCTGACCATTAAACTCTCTCACCTGCAGAAGACAAAGAGGGCACTGTCAAGGGCTGACATGGGTCTTGGTTGACTGTGGTATGTGGACTGATAGACAGGTAAGAGCAATACAAGCCTAACGAAGGAAGGCCTCTCAGAGGGAGAAGGATCTCACCTGACCTAAAGAACGAGCAGTGGTAGCAACCAGGACTTAGTCACAGTGGTGGGAGGGAGGACTGAGGGGAGACCATGTACCAGGCTTCAGAGCCAAGACAGCTGACAGTCCTACGCGCCTGAGGCATAGTCTGTATGTGTTAGTATTTGCTTTATTATTAATGTACAGCGGCTTATACCCTGAACATAAAAACTCTCTTTCCTTCCACCCCAGAAAAGTCTGTACATGTGGATAAAATAACCCATGCATTCCTTCTATACATCTCACCTCATCTTCCACTCATCTCTCTGAATTAATCTATTATCTATTGAGACCACTCGATCTCCTGCTGAGAATTTAATTGAAATTCCTAGAATTTGTACATTAATTTGGAAAGAACTGATACACCATATCTTCCCATGTATGAACATTATATGTTTCTATCACACATATATAAGTATATAATATACGCCTACATTTTTGCAAGTCTTACCTCCCCCTTCAACACTTTTATAATTTTACCATAAAAGCTTTATACATGTAGACACACACAGACACATATCAAAGCCTTTATACATATTGCATATACGTTATAATATATGTCAGGTTTATTCATAGGTACTTCATGATTTCTGATGTTTCTATGAATGTTATAATCTATCACACCTTCTTTTCTGTCATTACTGATCTAATGGAATGCTTTTGTAATATAAAATATTTTTATTTCATTATTGTTTAGTGAAGTAGCCTTGGTTTGTAGCATTATATAGGTTTCAGGTGTACACACTTACATATCAGCATATGCATAGACCACATTATGTTCCTCTCCAAAAGTCTAGTTTGCATCCATCACCAAACAACTGACATCTTTTATTCCGTTTACCTACCACGCTTTCTAATGGAATGTTTTATGTTTATTGCCTTTTAATTCCACTACAAATTGGGGATTAGGGGGAAGACCAAGTAAAATTATGCCATGGCATCATGTTTTTTTGTTTTCCTCTTGGGGGTTCAGCTCTGGGAATTGAAACAAAAAAAGACGATGTGACATCAGCAGCCCATCCCTTCAGTCCACAGAAAGGAGCTGGTTAAAGGCCGAATGCCTTTCACATTCCTACGGCGCCCCCCAGTGGAAAAACTGCATGCATTTTCCAGAAAGCGTTAAAGTTTGGGTGCATTTACTACTTTTAACTATGGTTTAAAACAGAAATCCTTTCTTAAACACAGCGCTTTGAAGATATTATCCCACTTTCCTGCTAGAAAGATTAATGAGCCTAGAAATAACTGATGCGTGAAGGTCCTTTAATATGAACTTAGACAAATCATATGAAAGATACTTTAGCTATACATAAATGGGCAAAGTTTTTTAGTCTTAGGTATTTCAAAGCAATGAAAAACAATGAAAATAGTTATGTAGTTTGCACATAGACCTAGAAAACTGGACTAACCATATATTAACCCAGAGCAAAGTAAAAAAATGTTCTTTTTATTTTCCTGTCCCAATTACATAATTTCCTGATGTTTCCTGAAGCCAGCTGTTACTTGGTGTTAGCAGTTTTTTTAATTTAAAGACAGGGAAGGAACCGGTTTTGTCAAATTAGCTGTTATGCTCACTTGAGATCTGTGATTTCACCATCTCCACTTCCTCATCGTTTGGTCCTTTTTTGAGTCCACACAAATCAGAATTTCACCGCTGTTAGGCCAGAAAAACCCCTTTGGAAGGTCACCAATGACCTCCCTGCTTCCAAACCCAGTAACGACCTTCCAGTCCTCCATCACCCAATTGTTCACATGCCCTACTTTGTCTTTCAAACCACCATACTCCCCTGGTTTCTTCACTCACGAGATACTCTTGCCCAGTCTTTGTTGCTCCTTCTCCTCTTCTCAGTATTTAAATGTCAAAGAGGTGTTTTCAATTTGTCTCCCTGCCCTAGCCACTCATCAAGCCCCACAGGTTTAAAGAGTAGATGCTGATGCCTCCAAAGTCCTTATCCCAGCTCTCACTCCCCTGCGCGGGAGCCCCTGCGCACTCCCTCTGGAGCCTGATGGAGCAAACTAAGTGCACCACACCCACACAGAGCCCCTGACTTCCCCAGACTGCCCAGCCCGTGGCGCTGTCTGCCCTCTTCCACCTCAGTCCTGCTGACTCCAACCACTTCTTTCAAATTCCACCATTAAGTCTAAACCACCTTCTACTCCCACCTGGATCAATGCAACAGCCTCTTTCTCTCACTGCTTCGTCTCCTCTGGTTCCGTACCCAAAAACTCACCACCCAACAGCCACAGGGACCTGCCTCAAATGTTAACTCAGATCACATGGCTCCCCCACCTCTCTTCAAAGCTCTCTATGGGGCTCTCTCACCACATCTAGTAAAACGCAAACTCCCACGACTGCCTGCCTCTTCAAGCCCCGCCCTGCAGCTGCCCATTTGCTCACCCCAGCCCCACTGCCCTGCTGGTCCACAAACAGCACAAGCCTGCCCCGGAGCTTCCTGGCTCTTCCCGGCTCTTCCCTCTGACTGGAGCACAGCCCTGTGCTCTTCACCCCACTCAGCCTCCTATTTTATTCAGGTCTCTACCACATGCAACCTCCAGAGAGGTCTCCCCTGACCCGACCCGGAACGCAGCCTCCGGGGTTACCGGTCATTTCTCTGCTCTAACCCTACTCGACGTGTGTGTGTTTATTCATTTCTCATTAGTTTCTGCTAGCAGAGGCCCTGGTCTAGAGAGCATCCCTTTCGACCAGGGCCTGGCAAAGAGTAGGACTTCAATAAATACTATTAATGATGAAACTCATTCCCTCCTCCCCACCCTAACCCAGGCAAACAGCTAACAAGAATCATTTCAAGAAATTGTTTGCCATATTCCCAAGGGGATTCACATAAAAGCCTGATGCCAGGTATTTAGGACAGTCTAGTTCATCTCGTGTTTTCCCAGGGTGAGTTAATGCTACAACTTCCGGCAAGTTCTCAAAGTAATAACCCACTTTTTCTAGGCATCTTTACATTAACTAGGATCCATTTCAATAAACTAGGCTCCTGCGTTTTACTTTGCCAAAAACATTTCAAGCCTAATTAGGTAGTAAAGAAAGCAGCAAAAGAGAATACGAAAAAAATGTTACTAAAAGCTTTGAGTCAATCCAGGTCACTCTCTGAGCAGCAAGGCGAGGCTCCAGATGGAAGTCTGCTGGAGACACACTGAACAGCAGGGAGCCTTGTTCAGTGACCTTTTCATCTTCCCTCAAAACACAGATCTGCGAGCTAACAACCCAGCAGGAGGTGATAAGAGGTCCCTTGATGGACTTAAGTTCTCACTTCTCTACAGACAGGCTCTGTATCTGAAACCTGTGTTAACTTTTCGGAGCCATGGGGGCAGGGAGAAGGGTAAAACTACAAATACAAGGAATAAAATATTAGCCCATGTCGTTTTAAAATTACCTCAATTCTGAATATCTCAACCAGTCCATATGTAAAGTTCATGGAAGAAGTTACCTGGCAGAAAGGTAGCCCCACCTTCGCCAGCACTTTAAATAAAACCAGGTTATTCAAACTAAAAAGCAAGTGTGTCCAGTTGACAAATTAAAGGATACAGGAGAACTATGAACTCTCTATTCATTCCATCATGTACTTAGAACTGTCCCCTGCTTTTCAATGTTGTAGACAAGTTCAATTTCCTTGGCAGATTTTCAAGCCTCTCGGTCACAGCCAGAAGGGTCTGGGCATGCAGAGTTGATACCATGTACAGCAAACATCCTTTCTATGTCCCACAGGAGCACAGAAAGCCACGCTAAATGCTCCCAAAGGTGTTAAAAACTACCACAAAACTAGTTCACATAACCAACCCTGACTCTCACATCTTATACAGATTACAGTTTCTTCTACATAGTCTGGTTTCTCGGTGTGACTTTACTTACTAGCAGGTGCTCAGTTTTAACTAGATATTTTACCTACCATATTTACATAAGTGAATGACAGGGAGTCGGCCCAGAGCCCCATGGGGAAGAGGTACCAGTGTTACCGCCTGAGGGTGCGTCTTACCTCTCTTGGCTTGCTGGCAATGGCAACGCTGCCATCTTTGTTGTATTTGATGGGGGCACCTCCTTCTTGCACCAGGGTGCCATAGCCTGTGCTGGTGTAAAATGCAGGAACGCCAGCCCCGCCTGCACGAATCCTCTCAGCAAGCGTTCCCTACAAGCAAGCAACCAACACCCCATAAAATCTTTGGTAAGCACCCTTCTCTTTGGGGACCCAGAAACATTTACAGACATGATTCCTTCTCTCTGGAGGTTTATCCCTCCAAAGCACCTAGCAGTGGATATTGGTGTATTTCAATAACACTGTCTGCTAAAAGATCCATTTTTAAAAATTACTGCCTAGTAGACACAACCTCTCTCTATTCTTAATCCATATTGCAGCTGCTTATTTATAAAAACACTCTCGGTGTCCAATTATCCCACTGGTTTTTTAACATCATATTCTACAGCAGTCTACTTCTAATAAGTTTAAATCAATTGCATTTTTCCAAATTTCTTATCTTGAATCCCTAATTTCAAGCGTGACTGTATTTGCAGACAGAACCTTTGAGGACATCATTAAGGTTAAATGAGGTCTTATCAGGAGGGCCCTGCTCCAGGAGGATTTGTGTTCTTGTAGGAGGCCCCAGCGTGCTTGCATGCACAAATTCTCTTTTTCTTTCTGTCTCTCTGTCTCTCTTCTCCTCCCCCTCCCCCTTCCCTCCTCCCCCCACCCGAACAGAGGATCAAATCAGAGGCAACTTGACATTGCACTTCCCAGCCACCTGACCTGTTGTTTCAGTCAGTCTAGGTATTCTGTTAGCAGCACAAGCAGACTAAGAGAGTATGCCATTTGTTCCCTTTTTTTCAAAAACCTTTAAATGAGAATTGTAGGGACACCAGGCACAGGGCAACGCCCCAAAGAGCAGGCCCCTCACTGGGAGTGCTAGGAGTGATCAAGCGCACATGGCCACGCTGTGAAACCTGTTGGAAGAACAGCTCCCCACATGTGCCCTCTCAAGACAAGCATGTGCTGTGATTTCACTACATTTTTTTAATTCTACTATGTGACATTATTGCCAGTTACATGAAGTCAGCCATAATATTTTCTGTTGACAAAAATCAAGCCGAGTCTGAGAGACAACGTCATATGGAACATAAAGGTAACACAAGATGCAGACCCCGTTTCACTCAAATGTTTCAGAAAGTTCCCTCTATGACAAACTCCTAGGCTGGTTAGGCGATGGTGTGGAAAGTGAGAGATGACTTGCTAGATTAAGTGCAGTGACCCCTGATTTGCAATGACATCAGTTCCCTGGAGACTGGGGCTCTGCCCCACGATTCACTCCCCTCAAGGTCTCAGCAAGGCCAGATTATTCTCAAATTTCTAATTCCACGATCCCTGGGAGGGGACTTTGAAGACAACCTTCAAACACATCAGCAAGCCTTTCGCGTATCTGCGGCACAATGTGCACTGCCAAGTCAAACTTTACTTTTCCTAAAAATACCTCCTTTTCCAGTACAGAGTAACAGAAAACACTGATCCTCTAGCACTCAAAGGCATCACCTACAAACAAAATGCCTTGCTTTGGCGAGGTGGCATCCCCTGCCTTATCTCTCTTGCACAAAGAAATGTGGAATGGGAGAAAGGAAAAATTTTACATGAAAATTTTTAAATAAATTTTACATTTCATTTTAAAATAAAAAGATTATAAAAGAAAAGCAGAAAAATATTCTTACCTGTGGTGTCAGCTCTACTTCCAGTTCACCACACAAATACTGTCGCTCAAATTCCGCATTTTCTCCCACATATGAAGAGACCATACGCTTTATCTGCCTGGATTGAAGTAAGAGACCCAAGCCAAAGTTGTCAACCCTGGGGAAAAAAAAAGTAAAGTGGCTTAGAATCAAAGGATCATCTGACAGAACACTGATGTCATCTGTCCTCCCCCAAACACGCACTGTTATTAAATTAGAGGAATCCCCCCCTCTCCTGAGCACTTGCCCACATCCACTCTCAGTTCCCAATACCCAAAGAACCTTGCAGGGTGGCTAGTATTACTTCACAGTTGAGGAAATGAAAGCACACAACATTCCAGTGATTTTTTTTTTTCCCATTATCTGGGCAGCAAGGGTTGCAGCCATTATTTAATTCCTCATCAATCCACAACTCTAGCCACATCTTTCATCCTTTCCACCAGATGCGGGGGAGGAAGATGGGCACACAGATGGACGCGTTCTTGCCCTCAGCTTTGGAGGCGTCTGTAAACGCAAGACCACTGACCTGACCGGGACTGACCCCAAAGAAAGGTATGGATGGAGAAACACTTTCCGTTCGCAGAGAGGGGGAGGCTTCCTCATATTTAAGAGAGAGAAGAAAAGCATACTCTTGAAATATGGACCCAAATGAAAAATAACTAGGACTATTTTCCCTCTATCATAAATACTTTGCTCAAAAAGAGGTATACACATAAACATTTTTAAATCAAAAAATTTATCATAAGCCAGTGAAAAAGTTATATGTAGGAGGAATAATTCTACCTGATACATCTATCAAATTACATATAATATGGCTTAATATTGCTATTACTTAAAAGTCAGAGTGCAATTTTTTCTTAGAAATGGTGTAAAAATACTGGCTTTGTTTTAATTAGGTGAAGGTCTCTCAGTCTGTTCCTTATTGATTTCTATTACTTATTTCAAAGCAAGTTACACCAAAAAATTCAAGCAGTCAATGCAACAAGACATTAATCACTGAATGAATAATTTTCTATTTTCAGTCATTTTACCTCTCCTAGTCAAGCTTTTCAAAAACATTTTAAACAAGTAGATAAACAAAATATTTCTAAGATAACAATGCTTGAACTTGAGTTATAAAACTATTTTTAAAAGAAATGTGATGATATCACTTCACTCCAGTAAGAATGGTCCACATCAAAAACAGGGGAAACAACAAATGCTGAAAAGGGTGTGGAAATAAAGGAACCCTCCTCCTACACTGCCAATGGGAATGTAAACTGATCCAGCCACTATGGAAAGCTGTGTGGAGGGTCCTCGGAACACTAAACATGGATCTACCACATGATCCAGCAATTCCACTCCTAGGAATCTACCCAAAGGACACAAAAACACTAATTCAAAAGGAAACCTGCACTCCTATGTTTATTGCAGCACTATTTATAATAGCCAAGATATGGAAACAACCTAAATGCCCCCCAAATAGATGAATGGATCAAAAAGTGGTAGTATAACTATATAATGGAATACTACTCGGTGATAAAAAAAAAAAAAGACAAACTTATGCCATTTACGGCAATATGGATGGGACTAGCAGGGATTGTGCTAGCCAAAATTAGTCAAAAGGAAAAAGATAAATACCAGATGGTCTCACTCATGTGTGCAATATAGAGAAACCAAGCAAAAAGCCAAGAAAAAGTCATAGAACTGAGGTATATAGCAAAAGAGGGGATAGGATAGAGGCAAAACAGGGGAGGGAAGAACACAAAGGAATATGGTGAAGGTTCATGGGCGATAGGTGGCAGGAGAATTATGGGGACTACAACAATGTAAGAAAAAACAATTAATAAAAAAATTGGAGGGGGGGCCCCTGGTGACGCAGCAATTAAGCGCTGTGCTGTGGAGCTGTTGGCAGCGGCAACACGAGTTCAATACCCGGCTGGTGAGATTCCCACATGGCTCGGGAAACCTCTTCTACCTCGCCTGCTGCTTCCTTCAGCAGTGTATTTCCATCAATCTGCCTGTTCTGCTCCCCACTCTGTCTCTGGTGAACCCTCTCGCCGCCCCACGCCTCTGGCCTGTACCCCAGCTTGTATGCATAAATAAATAAATCTTTAAAAAAAATTTTTTTAAAGAAATATGGTAATACACCACAATGAGATACCACACACACAAGAAAGACTAAACAAAAAAGAAATAAGTATTAGAAAGGATGTGGAACAACCAGCATTCTCACATATGCTGAGGGGAATATAAATTGCTACAACCACTTTTGAAAAACTATTAGCAGTATCAATTAATGATGAACATTTCATAGGTTATGAGTCAGCAATTTCAGTTTTGATCCATGCAGGAATGCATATCTACATTCACCAAAAGACATACACAGCATTCATAGCAGCATTATTCTTTATGCCCCAAAACTAAAGCCTCTCTAATGTGTAAGAAGACTAGAACAGAAAAACTGTGGTCTGGCCATATGACAGAATACTATAAGGCAATGAAAAATGGTCTACAGCCACTAGCAACAATGGATGACTGGCATAGACAAAATGTTGAGGAAAAGAAATACAAAAGTATACTTAATTTTTTTTTTAATATGAAGTTCAAAGTCACAGAAAACTGATACATAACATCAGAAGTAAGGGTAATGGTAGTGGTCTATTCCATTTCTCTATCTGGGTTTTAAATTTCCATCAAACTGTACACGTGTGGGGCCTCCCTGGTGGCACAGTGGTTAAGCACTGCACTGTGGAGCTGTCAGCAGCAGCGATGCGAGTTCGACGCCCAGCCGGGGAGAATCCCACATGGTGCGGCAGACCTCTCCTGCCTCGCCCGCTGCTCCCCTCAGCAGTGTATTTCCATGGATCTGCCTGTGCTGCTCCCCACTCTGTCTCTGGTGAACCCTCTCACCGCCCCACACCTCTGGTCTGTACCCCAGCTTGTATGCATAAATAAATAACTCTTTAAAAAAAAACTGTACACGTGTGATATGTTCACATATCTGTGTTACTCTAGATTAAACTTCAATAGTTTTTTCAAAGGCAGTGATAACAGCAGACAAAGGAGTCTTTATTTATGATCTCTTCCTCCCAGTTCCTTCAGTGCTGTAATGGCTTCTCCACTATGGAGCTTCGTTATCCACACAATTCATTAACAAAACAACACTTTACTGAGTTCTTACTGTACCCCAAAGCTGGTATGTCTGGGATTATCAAGGAAATAAGCACATAAACCTGTAATTGTTACAGAGGGGAAAATATGGTAAAGAAAGTCTTGATGAGGTGTGGTAAAAATAGTAAAAATGGAGCACCCAACAGTTACAGAAGAAAAAGGCGGAAAAAGTCTTAGGGAAGGTGACACTTGAACAGACTGTCAATTTAAAAAAAAATAGTTTTGAGAGTAGAAGTACAAAAGTGATAAGGGCAAGAGGCAGATGGGCAGCTTTGAGGACTCAGGAAACTACTTGCCAAGTGTGCCCAGAACATGGTGTGAAACGGAAGGTCATACCAAGAAATCAGGGTTTCATCTGACAGATGTGGGAGACCTGTGAATATTTCAGAGAATAAGTGGATATCCAATTAATTGGAGAGTACAGAGATGAAAAGGCAGGGATGACAGCAAAGAGGCCTGAGGTAGTCCAAACGAGCAGTGATGAGTTTTGAACAAAGGCAGTAGCAAAGGGTATGGAATAAGGGACAAATCAAGGGATATCTGCAGGAAATAGTTCATACAAGTTGTTGCCCACCCTGATGTACTGAAAGATGCAGAGACCCTCCACAAGTCAGACATGGGTGATGGAATATAATGGAAGACTGGACTAGACATGATCACTAGTGACATTCACCTGTTTGACCTGGAAGATGATAAATGTGGCACCTTGTGTGACCAGCCAGGGGCGTTACTCCGAATACCTCCTTTTCTTCCACCTTCACTCTTCTTCCTCATGCTGCTCATATCTACAGTAGTCATTCCCGCTCACATGACTTTTCCCTAGTTCTCAGCATGAATCATTTTCAACCTCTAACCTTCCTCTGTCTCAGCCAGCTAATCTTCACCCACTCAGTACCTCAAAGTAGTCCAGGTTATAAGAACCTTCTAGCAGATTTGTTTTATAACCATAGACTTCAAATACTGAATCTGATAATATTTCCCATCCACCATGGGTATAAAATAAATATGTAATTTATTCAAAAGAAAACTAAAGCCTAAATAAGCTAAGTAATTTTAAAGGGTACTTAGGGGAGAATTCCCAAAAGATTAATAACACACTTGCCCACTAGAGGGCTCCAAGTCACAGAGAACTCGCCATCTCTCTAGGATGCTACTTCCCCAACTCTGATACACAATGCCTTCCTCTTTATTACTCCTCATTAATACCTAGGTAGGCCCTCTGTTCTTGGGGTTAACACTTCTAGTCCCCCAAACTCAGCCCACCTGAGGCCTTCCCCAAAGCATCCAATGGCAGCCTGGTGCTCACACATCCTCTCTGTAAACTGATGGAGTGATCTTTGTCTTCTCCAACTCTCCACACCAACTCTGTCAGGAAATCCTCACTCCATCTTCAAAATCTATCTTGAATCTGACTATTTTTCATTGCTTCCTCTGTGCTTAAAGAAGTGTGTTATCAGCACCTACTCTATAGGAATTATACTGACCTATACCCTCTCTTGGAAGCACTGAATTATCAGAAAACCCAATGAAACACCAATAATCAAAAGTAATTTTAATAGCTAGATCATCAGTTTAAAGGGCATGTGATGTGTTTTAAGAAATAGAGGTGATCATGAGCAAATTCTCTATTTACAGAGAAGTTTCCTCTTTTAAGTGAAGAAACTGGAACAGATCTCTACAACCCTATCCAGCTCCAACATTCAGTGACTCAAGAGTTCGCAGGCTCAGCAAGCAGGGAACACATTGCTAGTAACACAAGCGGCCTGGAACATGTAGGAAAAGAAAAAAACGCAATTCATTATACCAAAAAAAGGCTAAAAGTCTCCAAGGAAATTCAGAAAGGGGCAAGACCAGTGAAGTCTAGGCAAGATGATAACTGGATGAGGTTTCTCTGCAGATGTGTAACCTGAGTCAAATCCTTCAAAATGGGAAGGATGTGGATACACAGATGAGTTGGCAGCGTCTTTTAGATGAAGACAAAGGCATGAATACACGCAGCAAAGGACAACGAGCATAAATGTAGGATTGGTTTTGCTTCCCAAATAGCCTGTGCTATTATCCTCAAACGCATTCATGGTAATAGGCTAAACTGAGAACTTACTTTTTTTTAATTTCTTAAGACCTTTAAGATCATTCATTGCTAAAAAAAAAACTGATTTACTCTTTTACATAAAAAATCCTTTTCCTACATACCTAAATATATCTTAATGTGCATGCCATTACTGAAATGTAATGGCATTTGTAATTGCAAATGTCATTGGTTTGCAACACTATATGATCCAAGGGAATAGGTTCATCCCCCACTAACACCAGAGCAAGCCCCATCCCTTTATCATACACCACTGAGCCCCCTCCTCCTTGTTTTCCCTCTTTCTCCCCCTCTACTAGCCTCAATTCTGTAGTCATACTTCTACCCTTTATTTTGGCTGGATTTGTTAGTTCCTTTGTTTTGTTTCTCTGTATTCCATATGAGTGAATCATCCCATATTTGTCTTTCTCTCTCTCACGTACTTCACTTAGCATAAAATCCTCCAGTTCTATACATGTTGGTGTTAATGGCAAGAGATCATCTTTTTTATAGCTGAGTAGTATTCCATCATGTGTATGAACCACATCTCCTTAATCCAGTCACTTGTCGTTGGACACTTAGGTTGTTTCCATAATAATTTCACTATTGCAATAGTGCTACAATGAACATAGGAGTGCATCATCCCTTAGAAATAATGTTTTCACATTCTCTAGATAAATACCAAGGAGTGGAATTGCTGGGTCATATGGTAGATCTGTTTTTAATATTTTGAGCAACCTCCACACTGTTTTCCACAGGGGCTAGACCAGTCTACATTCCCACCAATAGTGTACAAGAGTTCCTCGTTCTCCACACCCTCACCAACAGTTGTTTTCCTTTTTTTTTCATATGGACCATTCTCACAGGAGTGAGATGATATCTCAAGGTGATTTTGATTTCCCTGATATTAACATTTTTTCATGTGCCTGCTGACCACCTGTACATCTTCTTGGGAGAAGTGTCTGTTCAGCTCTTCTGCCCTAGTATTGCTTAGAACTGATCAGTTTGATGCGTTGTCCTACTGTCTTAAGTGTTAGCTGCATATCCTTCTCTGAACAAAACCAACAACATTTTTGATAATTAATGATTTTCTTTATCGATCATCTAGAATAATAGCATAGCAAAGAAAGAACAAGAAACAGACCTCAAGTTGATGTCAATCTTCCCTTACAAACAATTATCTGTAGTAACATATAACATCAAGGGACCTCTAAATTTTAAAATGCAAGGTTCAGTTTGAAAATACATATTTTCACTTTAACAATATATTTGGCATTTAGAAAAAGGTGTAAAATCATGTAAGTCTCCTTTAATTATCATTATGAAGGGTTTTAACAAAAATAATTGAATCAATGTAATATCCACTCCTGAGCTGTTGAACACTATCACTCATGTAAATGGGAAGTTTTCACTTCATTGATAACCTTTGTTTATGGGGAACTGTCATATCTTTCAAACCAATTGCTTTAAAAATGTGCACTTACCCGGCATTATTGCTGACTGCAGTTAGCCCTTTCACTCCAGTCTTCAGTAAAGCGCCTATAAGATTCTCTGGAATGCCACATAACCCAAAACCTGTAATAATCCAAAAAGATAAACAATTTGTGAAGAGAGTGATGTCCTGATAGTGAAATATATGTGGTAGTCTTTCAAAAGATACAAAGTGCATTATTAGATCTACTAAACAAAATACACAGACATCTCAGAAGCTCAATAAATGGTCAGGAATCTGTATCCAAAGTCTGGCATCATTACACAGCACGAGACATCACTGTCAAGGCCTTCATTCATAAGAATAAAGCCAAGTGAAACCAGTTAACATGGGTAACCATTGTCTTCTTGCAACTAACTACATCACTATTATTTGACAATTCAATTGTCAATATTTGCTTTTCCAAGTGTGTTTATTTTATTCACCTGAGTATATTCTTCAGAATTGAAAATCTAGGCAAATGACTTTTGTTTCTTTACATGTTGGGCAAATCCTCATAGTAATGAATTTAAAATCATTCAATGGGGGCCTCCCTGGTGGTCTACGGGTTAAGTCACTATGCCCTGAATTCAATCCCTGGCCAGGGAGCTAACCCACATGGTGCAGCACACCTCTCCTATCTCGTCCACTGCTCCCCTCAGCAGTGTATTTCAGTCACCCCACCTGTTCTGCTCCCCACTCTGTCTCTGGGGAATCCTCTCACCACCACCACCCACCCCAGCACCGCTAGCCTACACCCCAGTTCTTCTATGCAAAATTTTTTTAAAAGTTTTAAAAATAAAATCATTCAATCACTGATTGATCAGTTGAATTAATGAATGAAAAGGAGCCCTAAAAATTAAGACTTGATTCCTACGACCAAAGTCTAGAAATTCAAACAAATTTATAAGAATCAGACAGCAAGTTTAATGAGTGTGTGATGGTGATAAAAGATATTCCAAACAAGAAGGAGCAGTGGAACACAGGGGTCTCAATAACAGACAAGGCTTGTAGGTCCCCTATTTCATGAAATGAACAAAAGCAACAGCTAGGTGTGGGCACATGAGATCAACGTAAAGGTTCAGAGTTAGACATGATTCCCAAGAATCTAGAGATTTTTCACTACTACTACTAAGACATCACATTTATAGTTTCAGCCTGTCAAAATAACAGGAAGGGCCTCGCTGGTGGCATAATGGGTTAAGCACGGCACTATGAAGCTATCCAGAGTCACTGCAGCCCGAGTTCGATACTCAGCCAGGGAGATTCTCACATGGTACAGCAGACCTCACCTGCCTCGCCCGCTGCTCCCCTCAGCAGTATACTTCAGTTGATCTACCTGTTCTGCTCCCCACTCTGTCTCTGGTGAATCCTCTCACCGCCCCACACCTCTGGCCTACACCACTGCTTGTATGCATAAATAAATAAATCCTTAAAAAAAATAACAAGAAAACACAAAAGGAAAGGAAACATAAGATAGTTATAGGAAGATGATACTATAGTAAAATGGTAAGAGGAAATGTAACAAATAAAAATAATGAACAAATACTATTAAGTAATAAAACAACTGGCACTTCTAATCTATAGAATTTTGCCATGAAGAGTGCCTTACTTTGCTAAAAACCCAGGGATTCTATCATAAAAAGGAAAATACTACTATTACTCACCTCCCACCAGTACTGTTGCACCATCAGGAATATCTTTCACAGCTTCCACCGGGTTGGTATAAAATTTGGTGTGGTGACGTGTGCTAGTTGAAAAGTAGCAAACACATCCCTACAACATTAGAAAAACACTTTTAAGTGAATAAGCACTCGGGGTATGCCTTTACTTTGCACTGACAGCACTTTACTCAAGTTTTATGCATATAAGAATAATTTACTGTCTCCTGCCCATCTTAAGACTAGAACAGACAAGCACTTACCACATATTATCCTTATGATCAGTATTTTCAATTATCAAGGGAAAGTTCTGTGTCACTTGTAGCCATTCAAAAGAGGGACAGTATATGGCCAAAAAAGGGGGGTTCAAAATTTACAAAAATTGTATCATTGAACATCAGTTTCTTAAAGAAGCCTAACCTTTCATTTAATTAATATATATCTTCTGAGAACTTGCTATGTGCCAAGTGCTATTTATGCTATTTATTTACTGTTCTCATAGGGATTAAGACATGACCGCTGCCCTCAAGGATTTTAATACAGTGAGCACTACATAGACAGGTCCCTGATTCAATCTTGAGTGTTGGGGAAAACCTAAAGGGACACAACAGCACACAAGTAGACACACAGTCCTCTGAGGTCTGAAGTTCACGGATGCAGGAAAAAAGTAGCAAACTGCTATCTACAAGGAGGCAAGGCTAGAATGATCACGTTGAGTACTATCTGGTAAAAAACAGGTTGTCTAGTGAGCATTTATGATCAGTTTTGAACTGCTTCCCTCTTTATACTTCATCCACAACAAGGACAGAAGAAAATTAGAAAGCTGAATGACTTAAAGTCACTCACTCATACCCAACACCATACCTCTCCTTAGTCTCATATTTATACTCACCCTAAAACGAGAGTGCGCAGAGAGATGGACACCTGACACGAGAAGCTGTCACTTTCACAAGCCCACAGTGCTAAGCTCACATGCATGGCATTTTAGCCTGGCGGAGGTGTCAGGGAATTAGCATAAAAGCATTATCATTCTTTTCTTCCTCTATAAATGTCTATTAAAAGTGCTAGCTGTTACAAAAGGCTATTAAGAGGACTACACTGAAAGTCAAATGGGATCTATAAAGGTAGATGTTACATAAATGACTTTGGTCCCTTTAAACATCAACCTTGGTCAAAGTCATGTGAGGATAGAGGTATACCCTGGCACCCTGCCCCACCAGAGGAAAAAAGAAGTGGAGTTAAAAATAGACAGAAAGGGACTGCACTACAAAGAGCTTTCTTCTCTGTTCTAGCCTCAAATAGCAAGGATTTATTTGATTCTGTTTTGAACATATACATAAACACCAATAGATTTTTAATATCAGAAGTTAAACATTTAGTAGCTGAATAAATAAAATTAAAGATAGCACCTAGAAAACAAAAGAAAAATACACAGATATCTAATCCAACTTACTTTACCAGTCAAGTTTCTGAGGCCTAGCAAATTCTTGTCCTTTACCCAATACCGTGTGGTAAAGCAAAACTTGATGCCAGGTTTTAGCCTTCTATCCCAGGGTGCATCTACCATAATATATCCCTCCACGTTTTTTAAAAGTCCTCAGTCTTATTCTTCTAGTTCACTATTTATATATAACAAATATATAACAAATACATAACAGATATATAACAAATTGTTATATAACAGATACATAACAACTCTTTATGAGTGTCCAATATTTTCACAAATAATGCTGCTGTCATTATCTCTGCTTAAGGGTGAAGATAAGTTATTACACTCTATACCTTAAGCTCATACAATGTTACATAAATACAAATAAATACAATGAAACTGAAAAAAAAGATACAAAAAATTGAAATAAATCCTAATTTTATCTCTTACCCTCACCCCCCAAAAAGGGGGAGGTATGGTTAAGATAGGTACTTAGCAGGAAGAGAAAGAAAATTAAAATATTGGCCTATACGTAAATAGTTTGGGCGGGTAAAGTTACCCTGAATTATTTATGCATAGACTGAAAAACATGAATCCTATGGCTAGGAAGTCAAAAGAAAGCTCGTTTCTCCTGCAGACCCAAAAAGACTCTTTAGATTCACAAGAAGAAAAGGCATATAGGTACACACTTACAGAAATTTCATTCCTTTAACTGATAGCATCTTCATTATTACTGAGAAGGTTGCCCACAAACTTTAGGTCTTTTAGAAAAGATCTAATTGTTTCATATGTACCCAGATAACCAAAAATTAGAAGCAATAAAAATGACGGAAATTTCGGGGGTGGGGGGGGGTGGTAAGAAGAGTTCAAGGTAATGAAGAATTTACAGGTATTCAACTTTTGATTTTTCACACATTCAGTTAACAATAGCTGTTGACATTTGTCATATCAACTCTGGTTATCTATTTACTAGAATACAAGTGTGGCATAAAAGGTCACACTCCAGTGCTCTTAATTTCAAGTTTTTCAAGTCACCTTCTTTCAAATGCCCATTAACTCACAATTGTGTGAACCTGAGAAAATCACTTCCCCTTTGGGAGGGAAGGAAGGGATTCATTTTGTGCTTACAAAAGGATGATAATGATTTTCCAGGAATGTACTAAGGATTAAATAATGATGGGGGTAGAAGCACCAGCCCTGTTCCTGGGCCACAGAAGATCCCCAAAGGCATGTTAGGGGGCAGTAGATGAACTTTTCATCGGTGGGAATTTAGTTGTCATTATTAACTCTACCCTTACACACATATACACATACACACACACACACACACACACGCGCGCGCACGCACACACACTACTGATTTTGACAGGGGGATAGGAGGAAGGTATGGGCACCATACCTAGTACAGGAATCTGCACACACACACAGAGCACAGGCTGCACGTAGATAGGACTAATGATCTGTTTTCTTTAAACTAAAACTCTTGCTTTGAACTGAGATTCCTGCCCACACAATGCCTGAATGAGAGCCTGACACTGATGCCATCAGATATACCAGGGTCAAGATAAACGGGAGGCCGACGGCAGGTTCTGGGGGCTGAACGTGGTGACTACCAGGGACATCACATGTGACGAGCTGTTCCGGTGGGCTGTTTGCTTATGACTGTCTTGACTGTCTTCATCTAACCCATTACAAAAAGGCCAGCTCAAGACGAGATGGCAGAAGTCTCTTCTGGGTGCTATGGCCACTGTTCTCTCAGATCAATGGCCAGTGATCTGAAAAATAAAAGCGCTTTTTGATTCAAATCCTGTCTTTGCTAATTGGCATTTGGTAGTGACAGGTAGCAGCCCTATTCCACTAACAATCTGACAGTTTTTTTTTTTAACATGGCCCATCCTGAAGCAAATTGTGACCTTTGTTGAGGATTTTCAAAAATTGGATCCTGTTTTTAATAGTGCTTTACTAAGCTTATTTCATTTGCAATCGAGTTTGTCAATCTAAGTATTCAAAGCTCTTTAGCAATGCAGCGGTCTGAATGCAGACAGTGGGGCAAAGAGGAAACAGGATGTCTGAAACCAGTTCGTGAGAACATTTACTGTAAACCTTCAAGGACTGAAGTCCAGAGAGAAGCTAAGAGTTGAGCATAGTATCCCAGTGGCATTGTTGGATTTATCCTACTCTGGGGCTTCCTTTCTGTCCCCACACTCCCTGCCTTGGGAGTCAAAGAACAGCCACCAAACACTTCCTGAGATTAAGGTAGGGCAATGGGGAAAAGTGTGTCTCTAATAACACTTCAGATAACTGAATCTGAAGTGGAGTTCTAAACCGCTCATATATTAACCTTTACCTTTTAATATATTTTAAATGCTGACAGTGATGTGAAAAACCCAAGCACCATCTGCTACAAAAATTAAATGTGCAAATAATTTGCAGGACGAAAGGTCATATGGAGAGAGGCAAAGAGAACTATATCATAAGATAAGCAGATGGAGACACACAGACTTGCAAGGAGGAGTAAGGCATCACCACCAAGAGTAGGTGAGACGCATTCAAACACTTTGGCATTTTAGCATTAGACCAATATTTATCAAATGTGGAACGTTCACCTTGGGTCAACACTACCAACTACACACCCCTGGATATGAATACATCACAAGGAGATCACAGGCAGTTACTGACACCAGACTGTTCTCTGTAACAGTGGCACACTTTATTTTTCAAAACAGGCACATGTATTATCCTAGCGCTGGAGGGATGCTGTAAAGGAACACAAATGAAGAGGCCATATAGTCAGCCTAGTGGATCAGAATACTTGAAGAGTTAAAATACCAGTGAACAGAGGTGTGAAAAGATGGAGTGAAGTCCCATGGAGAGAAGTTTGTGACGGTTAGACTGGAGAGAGAGACTGAGGCAGGTTACAAAAGGCCTGAAAGACCAGAGGAAAAAGTTTCAGCTACATCCTTTAATGAGGAAGGGCCAGCAAAGCTTTTGAAACAGGGAAATGTCACAACTCTCACATGAACCCTGAGTCAGGAAAGTGGAAAGGGAACTCATTCATTCCTTCACTCCTTGTTCAAAAATATCTACTTTCTATCAAATAAACCCTGGGATATAGAATTAAAACAAAACACCATACAGGCAGAGTCTCTACTTTGATGAAACTACAAACTAGCAAGAATAAATCACAAAATAATTATTACATAGACATCTGTGACCAAGGGGGAGGAAAAAGGAGAGGAGTGAATGGGTCCAAGATTTCTGGCTTACACCCTGGATGGAGACTGGTACTGTTAACCAATCAGAAGAAACAAAACAAGGGAGGGAAAAGCCAGCTCATGGCTGGTAATTTCAGGTCAAAAGAGCTTGAAGTGCTAAGTGCGATCCAGGTGCGGTCGGTCCATCAGTGCTGGCTGATGGACCATAGCTCAGGAGAGTGGTGCTGGAGAACTGGGAAAGATGGTTTCAGGGGAAAGGGGCAGGTGAGGTACTAATGTTAGTTTCATAATGATTTTTTGCTAATACTTCTTATAACAAAGGAAAACAGAATTAAATGTTCCCTCTGCAATAGTAATGGTGGAAGGAAGACCTAAGTCCATGCTAGTGGTTCTGAAAGTGCTATCCTTAGACCAGCAGCACCAACTTCCCAGGAATCTGTGAATGCAGACTAAAAGCCTCCCTCCACCTTCTAAATCAGAAACTGCCGCGGGTGGACACTGCAGTCTGTTTAATAAAACTCCAGGGAATTCTGATGAATACCCAAGTTTGAGAGGCTTGCTATCATTAAAAGAAAAAAGAAAAAACCTACCTCATTTCGCCTGTTTAATTATGTTTAGCAGAAAAATTCTCAATACTACTTAAGTTCCTACACGGGTTCAGAGTGTCTGTTTCATGTAGGGTAGTGTGTAAAGATGAGTGAGAAGTGGTATAGGCACACTATCACTGCCACCAAGAAATTTCCATCTGCTTAAGAAGACAATGTGTGCATTTGCAAGTTAAATAAGCACACAAGGTGTTACAACTTAATATAAGTAGAAGGGAGGAGTTAAGAGTTAAATAAACTGTAACAGTAAGGTCATTAAGCCTGGCTGACGGAACACTGGAGAGCAGATCTGGAGTTGTATGACATGTGATAACCAAACCTGAAAGGCGAGTTTGAACCTTGATAGGAACTTTCAATGAGAGACAGTAAAACCCATAATTTGTGGATTACACGGCTAGAAAGAGGTTTCAAAAGTAGTTTAATGATACACCTAAGATGGGAAAATGAGTAAATTACATTTAGACAAATAAGTAACTGACGAGAGTGAGAATGTTATTGACCTTGACCTGGGCCGGCCCAAGGGTAATGGTCTGTCCTCGTTTGCATTCATTTCAGCACTAGCAGCAATGTGACTGAATGAAGGTCAACTTCCCTTTTAATAATGCTATCCAAACCTATCTGCAATAATCAAAATGCTTCCAAGAGGCATCTATAAGTAAAATGTTCCCGATCGAAACGATTCCCTAGTACTTAGCTAACGGGCTCTGTGGCCGCTCGGCTTTCAGCGCTCTCAGAGGATCCGAACCCGCGAAGACAGCAAAGAGGCGAGGCAGGTCTCTTCGAGCGCGCAGCCTATGTGCTAGCAAGTAACCTCATCACCGTTGTTTCCCCTCCAAGGAAACGGCTTCTAGGGTTATGGGGCCTGAAGCTGGGGGCCAGCACTGGGCTCGGCGGAGGACTCGAGACACCCGAGCGTGGGTTTTCGGACCGAGACAAGTGCATGGGGCAAGAAAACACATCAACCAAGAATCGCGGCGAGTGCCCCGGGATACCGCCCGGTGGAGAGTTGGCAGTAAGGGCGGAATCCAGTTCTCACAGTTTTGAAAACGGAAATCCTCTAATCCGAGTCCCCCGACGGGCCTCGGGGAGGGCCGCCGGCGCCGGAAGCCCTCGCGTCAGGCCCACCCGAGCGCCAGGCTCCTCCGCTGGGGGCGGAAGACGCCCGGGCGAGCGTTCCCCGCCGGCTTGGCTCAGCCGCCGCCGCGGAGCTGCACAGCCATCGCGGGGAGGGGGGCGCGCTATTCCGCCCGCCGCGCCCAGCATCCGCCCCGTGCGGGGAGCTCGAGCCGGGCCACGGTTAACCCACCCGGGGACCCTGGGCCTTCGAGGCCCGTCCAAAGATCCCCCAAGGCGGCGGGCAAGCCCTCACCCCGACCCTCCCGCGCCCTCTTCGCCGCGCTCCTGCAGCCAGCGCCCTCCCCAGAACGGTGCCTGGGACCTAGTTAGCGAACCCCTCAGGGTGCGGCGTGGCCACCAGGCGTCCTCCCGCCGCTTCTCAGCCTCTCCGCCCGCGCGCGTCTGTGCTCCTCTCGCCGCTCGGGGACGCGGATGCAGAACAAAGCCCGGGCGGTCACCCACGGGGCACCAGCCGAGGAGCTCGCCGGCGCGTCGGGGCACGGATGCCCGGCCCCGGGCTGCAGCGGCTGCGTGCGGGCGGCGGCGGGAATGCCAGCGCGGGGCCATCCTCTCCACCCGCGTTTTACCTTGGGCCAGGGACCCCCGGAGCCGCGGGTGGAGACGCAGAGCCGCTGCCAGGAAGAAAGGAGTTTGAGAGCCGCCATGTTCCGGCCGGCGGCGGGCAGGAGGGCGCGCGGGAGAGTGGCGGTTGGCGCTGCCGGGGCCGCCGCCGCGTCGCTGGGGAGGCAGGGAGGGAGGCGCGCGGGGGGCGGGTTGGAGGCTCGACCGGGCGTCGGTGACGTCCTTGGGGCCTCCCCCGCCGCTGGCTGATGCTGCGACTTTGGCCCGAAGCCGGCTCGGAGGGTGGGGTCGGCCTGGAAAGCCCGGCGCAGAGGGGTCCTTAATGAGCCCCGCGCGTTGGCGCGTACTTGCCAACGCAGGCCCCTTGGACAGCTTTTTGGCTTTGAGGGGAGCAAGTGCCTGCCTGCCCCCACGTCAGGGATGAGTCAAGGCCTAGCCTTCAGGGAGCTTGTTACTAAGTCCTGGCAGCGTGTGGGCTGCGGGCGAGTACTCCTTGGGACCCCCTACCCCCACCACTACACTACACCACCAGCCAGACACACACACACGCACACGCACACGCACGCAACATACCGATCCTTGTTCTTTTCTCAGTTCCCTGCACTAAAAATAAATTGAGGCAAACAAAATTAAATGAGTTTATTAAAGGATCAAGAATGAGGACTTGAGCCGGGGAGGAAAAAACCTTTTGGTAGCTTGGGGAAAGCCACCAAATTTCTGAGCTTCTCAGTGAGATTTGTGTAATTATTTGAAGAATTTTTGTAAAGACAGAAAATTTGGTTAGGGTATCCAATTGCTCTATTTACTTAATGTTATCTATGCATTGAGGAGAACAAAATTTACCTTATGTATTCAGAGCTTTATATTCTGAAAACAGAGTATTAGCACCACTCTTTCTCTCCTTTTTTTGAAGGTACTGTTTTGCTGTGAAACTGTTGTCTTCAGGTCCTGCAGTCTCTTTACAAGACTAAGCCTGACTCTTGGCTTGTGCCCTTAGCTGAGGCAGGGAGAGGATTTACCTTCTTAATTGTTGATGAACCTGAGTCATTTTACCCTGAAAACCTGCCATGAGCCATCTGCCATGAGGTGTCACCAGCCAGACCTGGTCAAGCTTGTCCCTAGTTAAAAGGGACAGCATTAGAACTGACCCTCTGGGCCCGGGTCTTAGCACACCTTCTTCCCCATATCCAAGCCTGCATTTTTCAGGAGCCTTCTGAACTTAGACTCCTAGAAACCACAGAGATTAGTCAGCAGATGCAGACATACAGGTTAGTGGTCCTTTAACTAACCTGAGGCAAGTTACATGACTTTCTTCAGCTTGAGTGTCCTTAACTACAAATGAAGATTACAGATTATACCAGAACTAGCATAAGGTTTACGTGAGATTCCTGCCAAGCCTCTAGCCCCATTATAAGCAATCAATGAATTTTAGGCATTACAAGTGTATTAAAGTTGCAGCAATGGCTTGGTATGGCACAATCATTCTCTTGAAGCTTTATCTTTTTTGACAACTCCTTAAGCACCTGAGCCAAGCCTAATTTCATCATAACTAGCTATACACTTACCAGATTGCAATGACCAAGTGAAAATTCATTAACATTTCATTTGGTTAAGGTTGAACAAGTCCTAGAAATATGGCTGTTATTAGTGAACCAAAGCAAAGCTAACAAGAAAATTAAATGAAATCTGAGCTTCCTTCACAAGTGCCCTAAGGCACTTGTTAAGTCTGTGTATCCATAAAACTACTTGTTCCTTCTTGGCATTCCTTTATTCTGAAATCTATTTTTCCTAGGAATTTTAATTATAATTTTAAAATCAATAAGGGAACAATACCAAGTTAGACTATCCAATTACGTAAGGAGACATTAACTTAGTAATGTGCTGTAATTACTATGCTTTAGGAAGTTGGATAGAGGGGAAGTTTGGGTATTAAAACTAAATAAATTCTCATTACTTGTCCCACTACAGCATTTAGCAACTGCTGTTACAGAATGTGAAAAAGCTAACATTCATACATGAGTCTGCTTTTCCACTTTTGCCCTTCCAGAGGACACATGAAATGGAAACAGCCTTGGAAACTCTAACTCTGGTCATCTGACTTCCCTGCTGGACTCACTCCTTTGATCCTGGAATAGGGAAAGACACACGTTTTAGGTCTCTTCTCTTCGTGACACCAAATCCCATGAAAAAAATCAGCGTCATTACACTGTTCAAAACACACTGTGCTATATTTTTGATGATACTGTGACTTTGTTTTATACTTTTTAAACAAAATATGAGTATCTTGAACAATTTATAGAAAAGTTCTTTTGTACAGATAACCCATTTGAATTTGCTTTGTAGATTCAAATTGTAATCTGTGGAAAAAGCTACTTTTAAAAATCTGTCTTTTTCAGAACAAGTTAGAATAGTCCCCCTTGCTCTTGGGCAGTTCGTATCAAGCATTTCTTAGGTGAAATTTTGTACAGCTTAACTTCCTTATTCTTAAACATTGAAAGAATTGAATTCAAAGCTTTTTAAATAAAGGTCTGATTCCAAATAGACAATGAGGAAAGTTTATTTTACATTATGTTGTTTATACACATATATAATATCTCCTGTCTGTCGAATAACTGCAGTGTGTTAGTTAGATTGTAAATTTTCTTTCTCTGGTTAAGGGATTTTTATTTAAATCTCCTATGGTAGCATCATTTCTCATTGAACTTTAGGCTATCCTGCCCTCTCAGTTGGCAGACTGTTTCTCCAGGTTGATAATCAGGGGCTTTCAAGTCTTGCTTTTCAAATGTTGTTTGACTGGTTTAACTTGTAATAGGAGTTCTTAACTAGGTCATTTAAGTCAATTTTTTTAAATATCTGCATGAGTCATTTTTTACAATAGTCTAATACATGAAAAACAAACCCTTCCATTAATTTTCCTCCATTGGATTTGAAAGACATAATCTCGACCGTTTGCATAAATCTGTTTTGTTTCATTATGTAAATCATCATCCCCCAGTTACCTCTTTTGGTTTTTTTTATTGACTCTTATTTTTTTTTAATTTATGTCCTTTACATTATTGTGTATCCCTGTGGCTTTCACACCACCAATTCACCTGTGAACCATCACCATAGTCCCTTGTGCTCTTTTCTCTTCTGTTTTGGTCCCTCTTTCTCCCCCTCCCCTGGAATCAAAAAAGATAAACTAATGCAATTCGCAGCAACATGGATGGGCTAGAAGGGATCATGCTCAGCGAGATAAACCAGAAGGAAAAAGAAAAATACCGAATGCTTTCACTTATAGGAGGAATATAGGGGATCCAAATATGAGATCAGGAGGAGAAAATAACACAAAAAACAAAAACAAAAACTAGCCGGTAACCATAAATAAGAGACAATTACCTATTTTGTAAGCTTGCTATTTTCAGATTCTTTAAAGCAGCTCATTGTGTTAACTACGTATACGTGTGTTCAATGGATTAGAACTGAAGTGAATTTTACATAAAATGTAGTTTTCTCAGCAACAGTAAAATAAGCTACATAAAATGAATGGAAAAGGCTCAAATCCTGGAATGAAAATGAAAATTATATTAAGCTGCTAAGGAAATTTGAAGTAGCAAAACACACCGGAGTGAGCTTAGACTTTTCAAGTCTAATCAGGTTACTTACCCTTAAAACCTCTCAATGGTTCTTCCCACTGTATTTAAAATACAAAGTCCACACTTCTTAACTTAACATAAAATAGGGGACATTTCTTCTGGTTTTCCTCTAACCCACACATATCCTTTATATTCCAAACTATATTTGCCTCTTGACTCACACCATGAATTTACACAACCTCACACTCAAATGCCGATGAAGAGTTGACACCGTAGCCAGGCTACCTTGGTTCAAATTTCAGTTCAGCTTTTCCCAAGCTATGTGCTGAACTGCAAGAAGCAAGGTCACATGTAGACATGTGTCTGTCTGTACTATTTGGTAGTTAAAATACACCTTGTGAACCTATTTTCATGAACTATAAATCATCAGATAGGATTCAAACCCTAAACTATATGGTATGAAAGACTTAACTTTACAACTTCCTCTTTATCAGGTATCTGAACCTGACGGGACTTCAAATTCAGTTTCTCTCATTTGAAATACTGCAATCCCTTCCTAAATGAAATTTCTTTCTCCCTTAAAATGAAACACTTAAAAATGTATCACTTCAAATATAGATTGATCTTATCATATGCTTTCCTAAAACTTTATAAGAAATCCTTTTGAGCTACAAATTAAAGTCCAACATCTGAGTAGAGTCAAGATTTCTAATTCAAACTCAGGGTGCTCCAGAAGTACTTCAGGGGCTCCACAAACATTGTATTTTGAAGTTAAATTTTAAATTGTATTCCATTTCTATCAACTTTAACAAAGTAGTAGCATGTACACTGAATTATAATTTGATCCTGATTTTAGCATATTAAAGATCACTACATTGTACAATTGGGAAAAACCTCGGGATAAAATTTCTTAATTATCTTAATGCCTGTGTTTTAACTTATGAAGAAAGTCATGGATAAAAAAGTTTGTAGACTTGTACTTGTCTTTTCATCACTTCAATATCTGCATGTTGACTTATATAAATCTATATCATATATAATAATTGGATGCCAAGCTCAGACACAAATACTACCATTGTTTCTCATCGCAGCACAGTAAATTACTCAACAAGAGCATCTAAAACATTTCATTATAATGCTGTGCTATAGATAGCATTAGAAGTTGTCTTTAATTTGAGTTATTTCCTATGTATATTTCACGAACATAAGGATAATGTAACTTTTGTTACTTCTCATAAATGACTCTGATAATCCTAAAATAAAAATGTCTTAATTCTAAACTTGTATAAGGCCATCACGTTTAGCCAAAACCATGTGGCATCTGAAGCCATGAATGTGAGGTCCATTAAACAAGGCAGAAGAAATTGAGAAGTAAAAAGCAGTAAGCTACGGACCAAAAGGGAGGGAATTTTTCACTGTGAAAGAAGCTGTGGTGAACCTTCAGTTCCCTACTTCACAACCAAGGGGCTCATCCCCCGTGGTACTGGAAGCACATTCTACCTACTGATGACTCACAGCTCTATCATTTTCCTGGAATTGTCCTTTACCCCAGGAAGAAGCCTTGCCGTGCTCTGCTCCCATTCTCTAGGGAAACTCCTTATCCAATAACCCATTTAGAAGTACAAAGAAATGGCCCCTTGGCCTCAATTTGTGACATCTCTTAAGGGCCACCCTAACTTAAGAGCTCCTTGGAGAATCAGCTGAGAGAAAATTTCACCAAGGGTTTTTCTAGATCAAAGGTCTATTATAGTGTGAGACCATTCGAGAACTTGTGAGATGCAGTCAGAGACTGAATGTTCTAAGGCCCATAGGCTGGTTTGCTGGTCCACCAGGATGTCAGGCTATTTTAGGATTATGGCAGAAGTCAGTGGAGAGAAATAGGGTATGACCAGGGGACTTGATTTGGAACAGAGGAGCTGAGTATTAATACTCAAGTGTCCACTGAAACAAATAGATGGAATTTTTTAGGAGATTGAGCCAATGATTAACATTGGAGCAAAAGTTACAGGGTGTATTGTGGAAAAGGATGGGAAGAAAGTGATGATGAGAAGACTCTTGGCAGAAGATTTCAGAATAGTAAGGTGAAGAGAGCAGGAAAGCAGAGTGGAGATGGAAGGACTTCCCTTCCCTCAGCACAAGAAAACTCAGAAATCTGGATGTGGGCATAAGTTATTTTGAGCCAGGAAAAGAAAACTGCAGTTGCCAGTGCAGTTAATTATTATAGCAAATAAAAGCAAAAGGAGAGGACTTTTTGAATCAACTACAAGAAACGAAAGTATGTTAAACTCTGGCAGTTCTTTGATGCTGTATTTTATTGCCTGTTAATTTTTATCAATAAGTTAAAGAGATGAGCTAAAGCTGCTTAACTTATGGCTAGCCAAAGTACACTAAAACATTTTTTTGAACCTCCAAAGTTAATATAAACAATATTATACAATGGGATAGTTCAGTAGATTACATACTTAGAAATTTATTTTTGGATTTTCCTTATTAACAGGAACAAAGTAATGATTTTGTGCTTTCACTTTGTGTTAAATTGATAACTAATTCCTGCTGATTGTACCTTTCAAATATTTATTTTATCATGTCTGGCATTCTTCCCCATCTATATTGGCATCCTTGTTTAGGCTGCTGTTCTCACTCTCTCCTGGATTACTGTAATAGCCTCCAAACTGGTCTTCCATTTTCTGGATTTAAACCTTACAAATTTATCTTCCAGTATGTCTTCTAGTAATCTAACCATGTCGTTCGTTACCCTGTTAAAGACCCTACTGGTTCTCTCCATTATTTACAACAGACTGTCCAAATTTCTTTTCATGGCAGCCCAAGTGCTCTGTAATGTGTTCCTGGGCAACTTTTCCAATTTCATTTCTTGTTCAATGGCAGAAGGCTGCCATCCAATCAAATACAGAATGCAATGTATTGTAGCTATTAAAAGAGGCACCATTCATTTTCTTAAAATTACAAGCTATGATCATTAAAATACCCTGGGGTTTTTTTTTCTTTGTTTGTTTGTTTGTTTTGGGATTTTTTGCTTGACAAATTCCAAGTCTAGTCTTGAAGAAATGATTCTTAAATGAGGAGAAGTTGGAATTTAGGCATGGCTTAGGCATGGTTATTCCACAACTGACTACTATGTTATTTTAGGAATAACATATGTCAGAGCCTCAGCCTTTGAACTGGTAGATGGAAATTTCTACAGACTAAGCTTCCCTCAATATAGGACACTTTTTTAAAAGAAGCTTTATTGAAATACAATACATTTATTTAAAATGTACTTTTAAATGTTTTTAATATATTCACAGCTATGTGCAACTATCACCACAATTTTAGAATTTTTATCGTCTCAAAAAAGAAATCCCAAGCCCTTTTCTTTGCTTTTGCACCCAAATCTCCCATCCATTCCAACTCTAAGCAACCAGAACTTTACTGTCCATCTCTATAAAAATGCATATCTTGAACATTTAGTAAACACAGATTATAGAATAAGTGATCTTTCTTCACAAAGCACAGTTTTCAGGTTGACTCGTTCCAATGTTTATCAGTAATTCATTCTTTTCTGCAGTTGAGTAATGTTCTATTGTGTGGTTAAATCACATTTTGTTTATCAGTTGACAGGCATTTAAGCTGTTTTCACCTTCTGACTATTATAAGAGATGCTGCTATGAATATGTGTGTAAAAAATTTTGTGTAGACATGTTTGAATATTTCTTGGGTTACCAATGAAATTGCTGGGTCATATGGTTAGTCTAACTTTTTGAGGAATTGCCAAATTGTTTTTCGAAATGATTTCCACCAGCGATGTCCTGGAATTCCAATTTCTTCACATCCTTGCCAACACTTTCTGTTATCTAGTTTTTTGATTATAGCTATCTCAGTGGGTCTGAAGTGGTATATTATTGAAGTTTTGATTTGCATTTCCTAGTGACGAATGATGCTGAGTTTCTTGTGCTAGTTGGCCATCTTTATTCTTGCATGGAGAAATGCTTATTCACATTCTTCAACCTCTTAAAAAGTCCATTTAAAAAATTGCATCATCATTTAATTGCTTGATTGTAAGTATTCATTATATAGTTTGAATACAGATAAATGTCTTGCAAATATTTTCTTCCACTCTGTGAGTTATCTTTTTCGCTTTCTTGAGAGTGTCTTTTGAGGCACTGAAGATCTGAATTTTGATGAAGTCCAATTTATCTTTTTTCATATCTAAGAGACCATTTTGACTGCTATTCCCAAAATAATTTTTATGCCCCTTCTCTTTCTCCTCACCTTCTGAGACCCCATTATGTATATGTTGATATGCTTGAGGGTCTCCTTCAGATGCCTGAGCTTTATTTACTTTCCTTCATTATTTTTTTCTTTTTCTTCCTGAAACTGAATGGGCTCAACTAACCTACCTTCAAATGTTGTGATTCTTTTTTTCTGATTGAAATCTTCAGTTGAGTCCCTCTAGTAAATTTTTTAAGTTAAAATATTTTTCAGCTCCAGAATTTCTATTTGGCTCTTTAAAAACAAATTTCTATCTCTTTATTAAGATTTTTTATTTGATAAGAAATAGTCTTTATATTTTCCTTTTGTTCTTCAGACATCATTGCCTTTAGTTTTCTAACTATCTTTGAAATAACTGATTTAAATTCTTTATCTAGTAAGTCCAATGCCCAGGCTTTCTCAGCGACAGTTTGTATTGATGTTTTTTCCCTTTATGTAAACCATACTTTCCTTTTTTCTTTACATATGTCATACTCTTTTGTTAGGAACTAGACATTTGAAATATTTTAATATAGTAAATCTGGAAATCAGATGTCTTTTTCTGGACTTGTTATTGTTACTATAGTTTAGTTGTGGATTTTCCTGAACTAATTCTGTAAAGTCTGTATTCTTCAGTATGTGTAGTCCCTAAAAGATCTGCTTGCTTAGCTTAGTGTTCAGGTACAGAAATTTCTTTAAATGCTTTGAAATGGCCTCACGGCTTAGCCTGGGGCCTTGTGTGTGTACTGACCATGTCTTCAGTGATCTGGTATGCAAGTTACACCTATGTTTTAGCCTTCACTTTCTGCTTATGTAACCAACCAAAATGGGCCTTTTGCTCATGCCCAGGAAGACAAACTCTGAATCACAAGAACTGACTTTACATGAACTAGTTTTATTCAAGGTGGCCATCAAAGGAGATGGCAGTATAGGCACCTTAAAGGCTACCAGTTTCCCAAATGGAGGGGGTGATGGAATGTGAGGGAAATGCAGCATTCTGGGTTTCCAGGTCTGAGGTGGCGCTGGGCAGTCTAGGGGACAGGAGTCAAGGTGTTTGAATTTCCCAATGGGGTGTTTTCCCAGCAATGAGCACATATTTGTTTCTGATTCCACTATCAACTTGAAGAAATACAGAGGATTTTATTAGAGATGTCACACACTCAGTTTTCCAAGTTCCCAGGAATGCAGGTAGTGCCAGTTAACGGTTAATCATATGGAGGGGGAAAGGGGAGTTGTAATTCAGTGGGTGAACAGTTAATCCTAGAGAGGGAATCCAATTTAGTGAGTTAACAGTTAGTCCTGAAGAGGGAATGCAATTCAGTGAGTTAATAGTTAGTCCTGAAGAAGGAATCCAATCCAGTGAGTTAAGAGTCCTGAAGAGGGAATGCAAAAGGGTGGTTAGAGTTTAATTCCAGTTATTCCTAGTTTTCAGTCTAGTGGTGTTTCCTATTGCAAAACAGAGGGCATGCTGCTACAATTACGCAGAGCCTCAACGTCAGTCTGAAGTGAGAAACAGACCTTCTTTGGTCTCTCCTAAGCATGAGCACATGTGCATGATTCTCTTGAGTCTTCAGAATAGGTTGTAATTTTTTAAAGCCCCCTATGCAAATTTTATCTCAGTTTTTCCTTCAATGTTTCTTGGTCAGTTCCTTATTGCCCAACTGCTACCACAATCTCAGGCAGATTCAGTGTTAAACAATCACTGACGAATTTTTCCAACAGATATTATTCCTGGTAAATAGCTATTTCAACAAGTGAGGCCTAAGTTAGGTTAAGTAAAGAGCTCTGCAAGTAATTCCAGGGAATCACTGGAGAGAGAGAAATGGGAATAGTACAAGTTAAAGCACCACAAAGCTCTGTTTATTTAACCAATATTTTGGGTGTGTTTCTTGAATAAACATTCCTTGGATTGTTACAAATTATTGGTTAATTTCCACAGTTCTGAAAAAGCTGATTTTGACATATTTTTGTCCAGTGTTCTCTTTTTTTTTTTTAAAGATTTATTGATTTATGCATACAAGAACTGAGGTATAGGCCAGAGGTGTGGGAGGGTGAGAGGATTCACCAGAGAGAGAATGGGGAGCAGAACAGGGAGATCCACTGACATACACTGTTGAGGGAGCAGTGGGTGAGGCCAGAGAGGTCTGCTGTGTCATGTGGGAAGCTCCCTGGCCAGGGATCGAACTCGTGCTGCAGTGGCTGTGGATAGCTTCATGGTACTGAGACTTAACCCATTGCTCCACTACGAAGGCCCTGTTCTCATTGTTTTTATGGAGTAGATTTTCAGAGATTCTTCTTTAAAAAAAAAAAAAAGGATTTTATTTATTTTTTTTTTTGCATAGAAGAACTGGGATGTAGGCCAGAGTGTGTGTGTATTCACCAGAGACAGAGTGGAGAGAAGAACACGCAGATCTACTGAAACATACTGCTAAGGGGAGCAACGGGTGAAACAGGTCTGCTGTTCCATATGTGGGTTAGCTCCCTGGCCGGGGATCGAACTCAAGCCAATTGTGCTGGGCTTTTCAGATTTTCAGAAATTCTTACTTTGCCATTCCCACTGATGTCTAACCCATGGCATCTTTCTATTCATGAAACTGTATTTGTACACAGACTAGAGAGGTGGGGGGAAAGGGGTCTATAAAATGTCTTTGAGTGGCATTATAAATTTTGTAATGTACTTGCCAGCATTCACAATTAATTCTTCGTGTAGCATAGTTATTTGCTTACAACATTAAAAGAAAGAAAATGAATACATATACCTTGAGTTTTAAGGTTGTTTCTCCTGGCCTTTGGAAGTGAATTTCCTTGTATGGGAGAAGGAAAACTCTTGAACATGTTGAATTGTTTTGAAAGGGATGAAAATTTAAAGCTGGCAATCTAATGCAAGTATTTTAGGGAGAGATCCCAATTATTTCCTTTTGCTATTCGGAAATAAAACTTTTTAAAAAAGAGTTATTTATTTATGCATACAATGCATACAAGCTGGGGTACAGATCAGAGGCGTGGGGTGGCAAGAGGGTTCACCAGAGACAGAGTGGGGAGGAGAACAGGCAGATTGACGGAAATACCCTGCTGGGGAGCAGTGGGCGAGGCAGGAGAGGTCTGCCGCACCATGTGGGAATCTCCCCGGCCTGGCGTCGAACTCATATCGCCGTTGCGGACGGCTCCACAGCTCAGTGCTTAACCGCTGCGCCACCAAGGAGGCCGTGAAATAAAATGTTTTTATTAATAAAGATAAATTTTTATTAGGGCTTAGGGAACAGTAAGTGGCACCTTTTATTTTCTACCCAGCGTCAGAATCAGTTCAAAGCTAGACGCAGAAATCAGAATGATGGAATCTTTTTCAAAATTCAGTTTTATGAATATTAAAGTTTACTAGAGAACTTGGTTTTATAGCCACTGAATTTAACAGCTTTACCTACCCCTCACAGGCTCAGCTTAATGACACTGGGTCTCCCGGCTCCAGGGGGTTGGAAGAAGGCAAAGCAGAACACAAGCTATGTTGGCACTCAATGAGAGGAAGCCTAGTTCCTTCCTCCAAACTCAGGTGACCCACTTCTCCTTTGGGGAGGTTGAGGAAGGGTCTACTATAAGGGGTCATTCAGGTTAGCTTCCTGAGGTTGTTGTAACAAATTACCACAAACTGAGCTGCTTCAAGCAACAGAAATGTATTCTGTCACAGCTCTGAAAGCCTGAAGTCCAAAATCAACGTGACAGCAAAGTGGTACTTTCTCAGAGACTGGGGGTGGTGTTGAGGGTGGGGGTTGGAAAGGGCAGGAAGGCAGATACTCTTTCCATCAGCGTTGTCTTAGTCAGTGCAGGCTGCTATGACAAAATTCCACAGACTAGGTAATTTATAAACCATAGACATGGCTGCAAACTCCAGGATCACAACTCTAGCAAGAAGGTGAAGGTCCTCTTCATCCTCACAGCCAGCACTTTTTTGCTGTGTGTTCACTTGCAAAAGAGGTTGGGGATTTTTTCTAGTGCTTCCTCCCTGATCCCATTCACGTGACATAGGGACATTTGGTTCCTGTGAATAAAATGTGAAACATTTGGCTTGGTTACTGTGGTTTGGTTATTACTTTGGTTTCGTTATTATTCTGGGACGAAAGAAGAGTGGTTATTTATCACTTCTTCCACAATTAATTGGGGCTCTTTCATTGTTGCTGATAGGAAATTAGACCTAAAATGGCGTGAGCTGAAAAAAAAAAAAAGCTTTTGTTGATTGATATAATTGAACCAAAAAAGGCCCAAAGTCACTCGAACTAGTTCTTTTGACACCTACCTCATCTGCTGCTTCTCTGCTGACTCCATTCTCAAACAGGCCGTGGCCTCCTGGTTGGATAAAAGGCACCCATATAGGAAGGCTACTGATTTTTGTGTGTTGATTTTGTATCCCGCTACTTTACTAAATTGACTATTTTGATTAGTTTTTCTGTGGAGTTTTTAGGGTTCTCTATGTATATTATCATATCGTCTGCAAATAGTAATAGCTTTATTTCTTCTTTCCGTATTTGGATTCCTTGTATGCCTTTCTCTTGTCTTACTTGCTCTGGCTAGGACTTCCAGTATTATATTGAAAAGCAGTGGTGACAATGGACATCCTTGTCTTGTTCCAGATTTCAGGGGAAAGGCTTTCAGCTTTTCACCGTTGAGAATGATATTGGCTGAAAAATATCGAATGGTTTCACTTATTACAGGAACTTAGGGAAACCAAATAACAGAGTGATATTCAGCGAGGGAGGGGGAGGAAAAGGGTTCAAAATAGGGGAAAGGGGAGCACAAGGGACTGTGGTGATGATTCATGGGTGAATCGGTGGTGGGTAATCCATGGGACATACACTATAATGTAAAAGATACAAATAATAATAAATATATAAATAAAAAATAAAAGGCTCCCAATAGTGTGAAGATACTAACTTCATAATTAGCAGCCTATCATTAAAGAAGAATCTTGTCTTTTCTCACAGCCACAACAAAATCTAAGTAAGCTTGTACTCTGGGGGAGTTTATGAATGGTTTATATTTTTATTTAAAAAAATAGCAATGACATTACATTAGAGCAGAACTTTTCTCCCTGTATCTTGAATTTCCAAATGGAGAGGTCAATAAAACGGAATTCTTGTTAGCCTTCACCAATCCACTACTCCAGATTTGTCTGAGTCAGTTAATGTCACTGCCATTGGCAAGTAGTTTTTGGCAGAATCCTGCAAGGCATCCTTGATTCTTTTCTCCTGCACCTCTCACATCCAATCCTTGCTACCAAGTCCTATTGATTCTACTCCGATAATGCATCAAATTGAATCACTTCTCCATTTATATTGTCCCCATTCTAATATGAGTTATTTTATTTCTTATCCAGAGAACTAGTTTCCCAATTGAATTATTCAGTTCTCTTTCCCATTTCTCCAATTTCATTCTCTTAACAGAGTGAAATTGTGAAAATACTATGTGATTATATCTTGCCTAAAATACTTCAATAACTTTGTTACAGTTAAGATACTGTCTACAATCTTGAACATGGCAAAAGGGCTTGCCCCAACTAACCTATGCCCATGCTAGATCATGTTTCTTTGAGTTAAGTAATAGAAATTGATTTTATTAATTTCAGGATAAAGATACAGGAGATTATCAAGGAAAGAGTGAGTAAAAGACTTGGCAGGTGATAAACCAAATCATTTTCCCGGAACTGCCACAACTGGTGGATTTGTTGGAGTGCTGACTTAATGTTATTAGTCTTGCCTCTATTCTTACCGTAATGTTTCAAATTGCCAGAGGAAACAATCTGATTGGCTTTGTTTCTGTGAGATTTTACCTCTGTATCTATCTAGTATCCACCTTTGGTTCTAGCTCTAAAAGCAGGTCTGTCTTGTTCATTACCATATCATCTGTGCCTGGCATAGAGTAGGTCCTCACCAAATATTGAATGAATGAACACCTCGATAAATAAGTGAGTAGGCCACAGCCAAAAGAAAGGGTCAGACATGACTAATGGGGTCTTACTGCGGGGTCTGGTGTTCATTTTGAGGTTCTGAGTTAGGGCCACCTCAAGAGAAAAATTCTACACTGCTTCACCTTGGCCTCCTTTCAATTCTCCAAACTGCCAAAGCTGAAGTTAAACTTGGTCAATAGAGGGAGGTAGAGAGACACTGTAGGAGACAACAAGTTCTTGATTCTGTATCCTCTCTAGGCAGGCTCCTAGAGTTTGGGCATCTTCTCTGGCATCAGGCTCCTGCCACACCTTCAGCTTCCCTGGCACTGTACTCTTGCTCCTGTAGTACATGGCAGTCAGCAGCTCCTCCTGGCACCCTCCCTGGCACCACCTTTGGTTTCATAACAATGTCTGCAGTACCAATCCGTGAACAACTTTTTCTAGCACTCTGAAGGGCAGATTTCTGAAGTTCCAGAGGATGAAGTTCTAAATAAAAAAGCAAGTAAATCTTTAATGAGGTCCTATTATATGTAAGTCCATGGTGGCAAATTAAAAAAAAATAGAACCCAATCCCTGTTGACAGAGAATTGGTGAAGTTAAATGAGAAATTTAGGTACATGCAAGGAATATAAAGAAGTAAAAGGAAGTTACAAAAGAATGGTACATGTTGTAAGTACTAGTAATATAAGAGACAAACAAGAATTTCATTTTTAAAGGTTTTATTTCTTCTTAGCTACTATCTGATAACATCAGTGATAGGGAATAAGATAAATTATTTCAGAGGATATCTTTGATAGGTTCATAATAAGTTAGAGTTATTAAAGCCTAGCACTGTATTTTTATGTTATTTATGTAGTTTTCCTAAAGTAAAAAATAAATAATTATAAAAATTGGAGGGAAATATTTGTATTTCTTTTTTTTTCTAGGACAGGGGTTCTCTGACTCAAAGCACTTTCTTTAGTGCACAGTGGTGGAGTCTGGCTGTAATCTGCTTATGTGGTTGGTGAGAGGGTCTTCTACACATGCTTACTTTGGTATGATCTGGGACAAACAACAGAATCGTGTTCTAGAGTTTCAAATGCTTAATAGTCACATTCTTTCCAGTTTCATCTGGCAGTGAAGAGGTGAACGGCCTGTTCTTAGATCCCTTCCAGCTCTCTCTGAAGACATTCAGAAATGAGTTATCAGTGAACAATAATTTCTAGAGTCAAATGTTTCCTGCTGAAAGTCCATGGTTGTTAATGAATTATTGGAATTGTAAATTTTATGTAAAATGTAAGCATTGAGGTTTGGTATTTTGAGATGTCAAATGCTTATTAATTTTGATACTTGAGGCCACTTTGATTATATAATGCAAACTTTCTAGCCTTTAGTATCTGAGAATAATAATATATTGACAAAGTAACATGGAGTTTTATTAAAACTAATAAATATTTTCTAAGTACATATTATGTGTCAGACACCATAGGAAGCACTGAGGACCCAGAATAAATATGATTCCTGTTCCCGATGTTTAGGGTGAATTGAAGGAAGAAGAAACCAGAATTACAAATACCAGTTAAGTCATTATAGTCAATCACTTACAAATCACAATACACTACTTCCCTATTTTTAATATTTCCTATTAAATAAAAAAACTGCCTTTCACTAATCAATATGCACTGTGTCAAAATGAAAAGTGGGGCCCCTCTCACCGCCTCACACCTCTGGCCTGTACCCCAGCTTGTATGCAAAAATAAAATAAATCTTTAAAAAAAAATGAAAAGTGGGGGAAAAAATTAAAGACTTGTTTGAACAAATGCAAGAAAATCGTCCAGGAACGCAAAAAAGGAAGTTAGGCTTGTTTACCGAGCGCGTTGAAACTCATAGCTGAGAAAACGGACTTCACAGGCTTTGAGGGAAGGTACTGAAGTGTACGGCAAAAGACAGTTTTGTAAATGCAGATTTTTGGTACCTTTGGACACGAGAAAGTTAATGTACTTTAAATGTGAGCTAGCCAAGAGGATCAGAAACAAATCCAGCTGCAAAATTAACTTTTAGAAAAGCGAATCTCAGCTACCTAAACTGGAAACTGTCGCTAGTGCGGAGCTCCCCACTCAGACGCACAATAACCTCTGGAAGACTTGGACGTATTTTAAGGGGACACCAGGCGTTACATTTCTGACCACGACATTATGATCGTTTTGTTTTAGCAAACCTCTCACTCTAGGCCAAAGGCAAAAGTCATCTTTCCAGACCTTTCTGTTCTACTAACAGAACCGCTGCGGTGCGGGACAGACAAAGAATGCGGTCGCCAGAGGCGGCCACCTGCCAGCCAATTGCTAAGAAGCTCTCTCTCCGGCGTCTATCGGAGAGAGCTGGCTTCCCATTGGGAAGCCTTAGGCATGGACGATTCCTGATTGGTCTAAAAGAGGGGCGGGAGGGAGGCGTGCCCGATGTCACACCCGCCCCTACAGTCTCTTTGTAGCTCAGGATTATGGGAGGGTGGGGACGTCCCAGATAAGAAAATAAGCCCGAACAACCTTGCGTGCCTGGGCGGACGCTCTTCCTGAACTGGGGTCTTCAGCCGTGCGAGGAACAAGCTCCACCCTCCCGCCCCTTCCGCTCTGCAGGATCAGGTGACGGGCAGCCGGCTGGGTCACGTGACCGGGGCGCGCCCGCCCGTTGTGGCCATGGCGGCCGCAAGCTCCAATGTGGTGAGAAGAGTGGAGGAGCTCGGGGATCTGGCTCAGGCCCACATACAGCAACTTAGCGAAGCGGCGGGCGAAGACGGTGAGGGAGCGGAGCACCGGGAGGCGGGCGGGCTGCCGGTAGTTCAGAGCTGGCGGCGATCCACGGCGGCAGGGGCCGCGGGCCGCGGCCTGTGTTCGATTTGGAGCCTAGGCTAGAGCTGCCAAAGGTGTTGGTTGGGCTTCTGGTGCCCATGCGCCGTCGATTGTCCATCCCCAAAACGTTGCCTTAAGCAACGGTATTTGCCTCGAAACAGAATTTTTCATTACCCATGAAAACCGCCTACATTCCAATCAGATCAGTGCCGCTTGGCTTTAACTCTCTGTCGCATTGGCTAAAAGGGCAAAACCTGCACAAAAGTACACATAAAAGTTTAAATGAATGGTTAAAACGGAAAGGACGTAAGTAAGTGATGATTGTTTTGCTTGCAGTCAAGATAACTAGGCGAGTGTAACATCTAAATTTTCGTTGTTGCGTTGTGAATTTCTGCCTTGTTTTGGATTCTAAAACAGTAAGCAATATTCTGCAGAAAGGTTTTATATTGGTATAATTTTTAGCTGTTACTTTGACATACATCTCCTCACTTCTACAGGGGCTCTTAGTAATAGAAACTTCTTTTGGAAATGTTTAAATGACTTCCTTAGGAAAAATTGCCTAAGAGTATTACCTCGAGTTTTGATTTTAAGTTCCATTCTTTTTCATTACTTCATTAATGGGTTCTACATTACAGTATGTTTGCTTTTAGAACCTTTGCTGCAGATAGGTTTTTAAATTCTTGTTTGGGCTGACTCATTGTATCACAGGAAAATAGTAGTGGGACATTTTCCCAGACGATTGAATAGTTGGTGAATTTATTAAGTAGGGTCTGTGATGAAATGGTTCTAGCTCCAATGAAGATTTGCTAGATTACCCAGAGCCTAACCTGAAACTTGTTTATTTGGTTTGTAAGTGAATCCCAGGATTCACATTCATTGTTAGTTCTCGGGTGGTAGTACTTATTACGTGGAAGTGTATGTAAGTTACCTCTAAATAAGCTATCAGTCAATCCCCAGCCTACTGTAATTTTCATTTGAACCAGCCTAAAGAGAATGTTTTCTATTCATTTATACGACCCAAAAGCCTGCTTATTTCCCCTGACAGTTTTAAAATCTGGTCTAGAATAAGTACTGGAAACAAAAGTAAAGTGGTGTGTATTCTTGTTTGGGGGCTTTAACGTTCTGAAAATTTACTTAACTTAGTTAGCAGTTCACATTGTGAGCTCTTTTGTTAATATTGCTAGCAGGATTTTCTTATTTTTTGAAGTTTATTTAAAAGATAGTTGCATGTATTTGAAATGAACTTGGCATTCTTTTCCCATACAACAAAAGTATACATTTAAGAGTGTCCTTTAATGTAACAACTGTTTATATTACGTTATAGAGATTGATGGTATCACTTGTGTTCTTCAAATTAGATTAGCTACAACCGAACATCATTCTATATAGGAATGCTCTCCTTTTAGTTTATGGTCAGTTTTTGTGTATTTTCCCATATAAGCACAATATGTTTACTGCATAGAAATATTCCGTGGATGGACTTAGTCCAGGGATCATGTAAGAATCACTTTGTTTTTGCCTTACCATATATTACTTTGAATGACTTCAGCGAGAATATTGCATTTTATAAACATTTTCTAAAATGTGGGACATTATCTCCCCACTTCCCACACCCATCTCACTCCCTGCAGTAATTATATCAGGAGTTTGGTGCTGGTTTTTACATATAAAATAATACTGCGAGCTAAAGAAAAAATACTCAGTTTAATCTTTTAAGAAGTATATAAGTGGTGCCATCTTTTATGCACTTTCAGTTCATAATAAAACCTTTTTCCTGGGTTGTGTGGATACTTCCAGACTGATGAAGTTTGGCGAGCAGTGTTTAAGAAGTAGCTTTCAATTCAGGTGAATGATGGGCCTTCTAACAATCAGAATCTGGTCTAGATACATGATTGGCCTCTCCTGGGAAATCTTTAAGGTCATCTTATGATTACCACCTGACATAACTTAAGTTTTTGGTGCTTTTACATTTACTCCAACACCAGACAACTTACCTAACTGGGTCAGATCAGATAGACCTGCACCAAGTGCTATGTTTTCTATTGAGTAGCTTCAGGAGGGAAGCACAAAACGGCAAACTTGGAGACTCTGGCATCTTCATGGTGGATATCTCTAAATTTGACTACATAGGATGATGCGGAAGGGTGGATAGCACCTTGGTATGAACACTTTGTAGGTTAGGGAGAAAAAAATCCTGAAGAAAAAGGGAAAGCGTGGAAGCAAAGACGTTAGAGAAAGGGAATAAAATAGGAAACGATGTAGTGGGACAGGAGGGAGAGTTGTTTTTAGTGGGCATATTAAAGGTATTTATATCTAGATTTTGAAAAAAATGAGGTAATTTCACTTCTAGGTTTTTAAAGGAATAAAATGTGTAGATGGGCTATATATTTTAGTTGTAGCAGCCATTTGTGTACCTAAATACAATTATTCAGAGCACTAATTTTTTATGAGACATGATTTGATCAATTGTGTTCTTTTGGAAAATAAATGTATGAAACTAAATATTCGGTGGAAAGCCCTTTCTACATGTATATTATCTGTACCGTTTCCAATAAAAGTTTTAAATTTATTACTTAAACACATGTCAACATCATGAAGGAAGCATTAGAAAATACAGATTGTGTTTAAGAAATGACAACCGAACCTAGACTGTTTTCGCTCTGGCTTTCCAGAATAAATTTCTGTGATAAATTTGCTTAAGTAGGAGACATTATGAAACTTTTACAGGAGTTCTTATTACTACCGTGCTGCTTCTCCAGTGCAATAGCATCATTTCATCTTTTCAGATGAATAGCTTTTTAAAAAAAATAACATTCTGAAACTTGATGTAATCGCCATGTTTTTATCTTTTACAGATCATTTTTTAATTCGGGCCTCTGCAGCTTTAGAAAAATTGAAACTCCTATGTGGAGAAGACAAAGAATGTTCAAATCCATCAAATCTTCTAGAACTTTATACACAGGTACCAGCTTTGGAAGAGAAGCACAGAGGGACAAACTGAGATGTTATATAGACACATTGCTTATTTAGACGGCTGACTCCAAAGTTTAGATGTAATAAAATCAGTTTATCTTCTATTTTAAGTGTTTGATTTTGTTCAAAAACCTATTTTTAAAGCATATAGTGTTTAAATTTTGTGGCAGTATGCAAAGAAGTCATATTTATTAGATGTGTTGACAAAAAAGTCTTACAGATAACACCATTACTTCTCATTATAAATAAGCCAGATGCTAATGTCTTCCATTTCTGAGTTTTTGAATTTTATTCAGTGGCATGGAGGACTCTTTATAAGGTCTCTGTTATTTTTTTCTCTGAAGCTCTTTACTTAGAAGTCTCAGTGTCATGTAGGTTCATAAGATATTCTATTCCCACCTCCACTATTTTTTCTTTTGAACTCAAGCCTCTGTAAGGACATGACCTATTTTCTTGATTTTCTCAAACGTTGTTGATGCAAAGTTGACACTGAGAATATATATCATTATTATACCTAACTTTCAGATAGCATTTTATAGTTAACAGAGTGTTTCATATATTCCTACTTGATTGTTAAGGGGTAATAAAGATGAAGTGATTATAGAAAGTGTACGGTAAAAGGGTTCCTTTCAGTTCTCCCACTGCCGGAGCCATGGGTACCAGCAGCTCAGACTGGGAGGAATAGCAGCTGCCAGGCAGCACAGATTGGAAAAAATTCTTGGCCCCTCACACCCCAACCCAAGCCTGCAGGCATCTTGACCACCATGCTCCAAGAGGACAGTCAGCTTGGCTGAGGTAGAGACCCAGAAGGAGTCCAAGAGGAGATCAGTGAGGTTGTCAGCTAAACCTGCCCCTGCAAAAGTGGAAGCCCCCCAAATTGGCAGTTCTTTAGATAGAAATGTGCAAGCAAAATGGATAAGAGGAACAAAGGGATAAGTAGGCCAAAGTGGCTAACCAAGTACTAAAAAAGACTGCAGAGAATAGGAACCTAAAAATAAAAAGCAGTGGCATCCAGCCTCTGATGATGCAAGAGGGAAATAAGCCAAGTCTGACTAGTAACATGTACCACATCTTAATCAGTGGTTCCTGTCTCCCTTGTACAATCCAGAGGAATATTTTAATCAAATGTTTTGCTGTAATGCAAGTTTCTGAGTAGCTCTAGAAACATTTTCAAGAAGGAGTGAAACCTAGTTCACCATTTTCAAAGTGTAAATGCTTTTTTTTAAGAGGAGAAATCATTTGCTGGTTGGGCTTTGTCCTGGGTGTCTCCTTAACTTATATTCCATTATACAAAGCAACTTGAATGGCGACCTGGAGTTGCAGTCAGGCCTTTAACCTTGACTATTTCAAATTATTTGTATTTCTGTTGTTTTTTGGTAGAATTGTTTCCTAAAGAAAACCACTCATTGATCTTGGCTCTCTGTAGCACTTTGCACTCTGTAACAACTGGTGCTGGTGGTCTTTTTGTAGTGATGTTTATGTGTTGTGAATGACTGAAAATTTGAGTATGCCAGTCTGTATATTAAACTGAATTATTTAGGACTTGAGATGTAACAACATTTGAAGATATTGATACTGATACCCAATTAAGGAAAATTTGCCTCCAAACTTCAATCTGGAAAGTCTTTGGAATAACTTTTTAGAAAACAGTCACAATTACATGATTCTTTAGATTTTTGGTACTTATTAAATGTGTATGTACAAATTGTAGTGGGTATATACTGTTCCTCAGAACAAGCAGATACTTTTATGAAAGAAAGTAAATTGTAAATTGCTCCCAGCAGCTCTTACATGCCCGGCACTATGCTTTCTGTTAGAAGGTACTTACACATGGTTTCTGCCCTTTGAAGGTCATGGTTGAATGAGCCTGTGACAACCACAACCCCCCAAGAATAACAGCTACTCACAAATCCCATGGAACTGTTATAATTTGGCAGAACTTTGCCTTGTTTTCTTTTTTTGCAGAAGACCCCCTTTTTTCCTCATTTCTTTTACATGGAAAGGTTATAAATACTTATTTTCAAGAATATGGCAAAGAACCTAGAGATAGAGATTTAAATGCCCCAGACCTTGGACCCTACTTACGGTTTTGAATCTAAAGGTCCACTTCTAAAGGGCAATGATCTTCCCTTCCTGATGTAGGCCTTTCACACACTTAATACTTAAGTAGCCCTAGCTGTGTGTTAGGTAATTTTCGGATTGCTTTGTGTGTCTTAAAGCAAGGAGCTTTAAACGGCATGTAGTCCAATTTCTCTTTACCAATTAAGAAACTGAGACTCAAAAAGATAAAATTGACTTGTCTTTGGTTAGTGAAGTGACTAGTGGTTGAACTGATAATAGAACGGTTTCCTTTGTTTTAGTCTAATAGAAAGAAAAAAAAGATGGGATAGTTATATGGTACCTGAATAGAGCATCTTGAATATAGGAATGCTAGGGACTTAGTTTTTGAATTGCTTACTATTGGTGATTTGTTGCCTTTGTTGTCTGACAGGGTACATAAACCCCAAATGCTAAATCTGCATCTGGGAAAACAAACCCTTCTAAGATTCAATACACAAAACTAGAAGTAACCTTAACTTGATACGACAATTTGCAGAAAATGTACAGACAGCATATGAAATAGTGAAGAATACAGTATTTATATTTTTAATGATTATATTGTATAGGATTAGTTTACCTTAATTAAAACACAAATCTCCATTTTATTTTTTGAGGGAAGCAAGATAATCATTAATTTAGTATTTTAGCAAAATATAAAGTTTCTATGAAATCCCTCTCAAATTTTGTTTGCAATTAGTTATTTTGCCTACATTGCGAACTTAAGTATGTGCTATAAGATTTAAATGTCTAATAAAGCATCTAGATGTATAAAGTTAAACTGTAAACATTCATTCAAATTTAACTCATTTATTGATACTTGTTTTCTCATTTACTTTAGGCTATTTTGGACATGACGTATTTTGAGGAGAATAATCTAGTAGATGAAGATTTTCCTGAGGACTCTTCACAGAAAGTAAAAGAACTGATTGATTTTCTTTCAGAACCAGAAATACTAGTTAAAGAAAACAATTTGCATCCAAAAGTAAGTTTTGCACTCCTTGGCTGCTAATTCTTGGTTTATTGATCATTAGAATTTGTATTTTTTTTTTCTTCTTGAATGTATCTCGCTTTCCCAAATTAAGACTGAAGAAGGGAGATATGAGAGTTTTTAGATCAGTGTCACAATCAAAGCACCATACTTTAGTGGACATGTTTCAGAATATTTGTATGATGGAATTGTGTAATATTAATAATTACGGTACCTAATCATTTTCCAAACACAGGTAGTAGTTATTTCTACTCCATTCACTTTTGCAGATGTTGTGCTTTCTTGAATGTCCCTAGAAATTAATTCCCACATCTTGTGCTGTTTATAGTCCTCCTCCCCTGCACCTTGGTGTCTGTCTCTTCTCATCATCGATCACGTTTTTCCTCTGAGACCCTGCGTGGGTCCTCTTCATCTCTGAGAAGGCTTGTTCTTTCCGAGTATCATTTCTCTCTCCTGTTCTGGAAAGATAGGCACGCCTCAAGGATATCGCTGTGGTCCTGTGATAGTCTCTTTGCCTTTTCATATGCTTTTTATTGCATTCTCTATTTAGATGATTCTAAGATGTTTATCTCCAGCCCTCACTTCTATTTCAGGTGAACAGTTTCTCATCTTTAACTCCCTGCTGGCTATCTCTATCTAGATATCTTTTCTGCTCTATGTTTATGAGGGAATGGATACTGTGGAAATAAATAATCCTAACTTTTAAATGATGCAACATAGTAAAAGTTTGATTTATTAAAATTGTTTTGGTGTATATCTTTCTTTATTCTAGCAATTGTAGAAATAAGTATGTTTGTTTCAAGTAACATTTCTGAAAGATTCTGGAATACTTACATGTTAGGAAAACTGACCACTAAAAATAATTAAACATTATTTTCTAAAAAATGTAAATTGGAATAGTTCATGTAGCAATAGATTTCTGTAGTTCTGATTAATTCAAAGTAAGGCATTCCTATATAAATAGATAAAAGAAGTGTAACTTTTGTGAAATGAGAGTTTTTAATTGCTTGATATTTTGGAATTTAATTTTGATTTTTACAGAAGCTTCTTGTCTTAGTTACATCTTTTTTGTATTTCAGCACTGTGATTTACTTGGCGACGAACTGCTGGAATGTCTCTCTTGGAGACGGGGAGCCCTACTCTATATGTATTGTCATTCTCTGACCAAAAGGAGAGAGTGGCTCACGAAAAAATCTTGTTTGCTTAAAAAGGTAAAAGGTATTCCTCATACATTTTTGATTGTTGCTATCTATAGGTTTTAGGAATCTGTCTTTGGTATAATAGTAAGAGTAGAGGAATCAAAAGGGGGTTATTCCAGGTCTTTGACTTACTGGCTGTATATCTTAAAAAAATTGAAATTATTATGAAGATTAAATAATGTGTGAAAGTCTTTGTAAACTGGGAAGTCCTGTGTGCTTTTTCTTTATGTTCTTTATTTTTTCATTTTTTAAAATATAAGATAGAGAATTTATTAATTGTGTTTTTTGACCTAAAGAAAACAACTTGGTTTTGAATCTCTTTACTACTGAAGAGAACTCTCATGACTCTACTCCTAGAAAATTGTAGTGTTCTTATTCATCTTCACTTTTCTGACAAAATCAGTAAATCCAAAGACCCAGTCTTAGTATTGTGTCACTAAGGATTACAACTCAGGCTGATTGTACATATGGTTTATGTGGCCTGGAAGTGAGGGTGTTAAGCTTTCAGATATAAAAGTCTGATCACAGTACTTCTAAATAATAATACGTTTAGAATAGATACACATTTTAATAAATTATTGATGAACATATTTTTATTATCTTTCCTTTTCTTCCTCTGATAACTTTGATAAGTATATTATATATTTGATAAGTATCTTTGATGAGTGTATTATGGAATCATGTATTTTGGGTAATGATTTGTTTTTTCATACTCTTTACTAATTGGAGCTTTTGAAGGTTATAAAAGTTTTGGGGTGGAGGGTCTTTATAACATTGAAATGTAGTATCTGCAAGCTATATCTATAAAATAGCTGGTTTTTCTTAGCTAAAGAATGGGGGATAAAAATTAACATTTAAAGTTACTGCAGCTTAACATATATACTTTTAATTCTTTGGCTTTGACTTTTCATTTAGTACCTTGTTGATGGAATCAGTTACTTGCTACAGATGCTAAATTTTCGGTGTCCTATCCAGTTAAATGAAGGAGTTTCTTTCCAAGACCTAGACACAGCTAAATTATTAAGTGAAGGTAATGTGATTTCTTTTTGAAGTTTTCTAAGTGTTTTATGAAGTTTTTTTTTAAGATTTTAAGAAGATTCTTAGATTTCCCTCTGACTCAAATACATTTTAAATTATATTATGATCAAATTATAAAAGCACTTTCAAAGAATGAAAAAAAATTTCATCTAATATCTATTTAGTAATCTTTATGTTTAGTAATTTTGGGAGAGTTGTGTATTATATTGCTTTTACTTATTCTGTATACCCACATGACCCTAATTTGGGGCTAGTTTTGACTCCTTGTAACAGACTGGAAACAGCTTTTAAACAAGGTAGAAATTTATTGCTTTTTCCACAGAAAAAGGCTCAGAACTGGTAGTGGTGGCTTGATGGTGTCATCAAGTTCCTATCTTTTTCCTCTGTCTTCTTTAGAACCAGAGTTCCTCAGCTTCAGAGGGAGTCTTATTGTACATTGTAAACAGCTCTGCCTGGAGTTGTGCAGCAGGCATCCCCATTGAGGTTATTGTTTCTATTCTCAATATCCCAAGATGCTGCTGGAGCTCCTTCTACCCTCACCTATGTTTTGGCTGTAGGAATGGCAAAGTGATGTTTCTTTTGGCCAAGTCTACTCCTTTGGGGCCACCTTGTCAGAAGTTCTTACAACACTTGCAATTACATTTTACTGCCAGAATTTAACCATATGGCTTCAATAGCTACAAGGGAATGTAGTAAGTATAGCTCTCAACCTGATAAATTGCCATCCCAAATAAAATTAAATCTCTTTACTAAAGAATAAGGGAAGCTTCTGCCATAAAAATCTATGCACTGAAAATTGCTGGGAGCTGAAGATAGGAGTCACTTGGATTTTAGACACGCTTGGGAGGGAAGAGCCACTTATGTTTACTACCTTTTTATAAGTGGACCTGTTTAAGGTCATGTACATGGGAAGTGATAGAGCATATGTGTACACTGTCTTTTATACTTAATTTGAAATTTTGAGAGGGAAAAGTCAAATATGGGGAAAAAGAAAAAAGCTTGTTAGGGAAAATAAGTGTATTTTAATTCTTCTTTGTTAGCTTCTCTAGGCTTCTCCATGGCATAGAAAAAAAACTACATGATTCAAATCTCATTAACACATAGCTGTTATATCTTTAACATACTTGATAAATAACTTTTCCTAAAAACTTTTTTAGTACAAGCTCTCCTTCAGTGGGCATGATATTTTGACAAACATGGGGTATTTTAATTTACTTATGGGGGGGGATTTATTCCAGATAATTAGTGAACTGATTAACTGCATTGAAAATGGCCTAAAATCTTCTCACCCACCCACATGGGTTGATTTCACAGAAAAAGCAGAGATGGGCACTAAAACCTATTTAGAACCAAAAAAAGTGGCACACATCACCGATTTCCCTTTTTCTTTCATTGCTAGTATAAAGTAAGACACTCTCATGGCCTGGAACTTTTCCTTCAGGACGCTTAAAATACTGGTGTCTTCTCTTACATCATAAGTTGATTGCATTGTCCCCAAGTTTCCACTGCTTCTTCCACAGGGCAGTCATAAGAAACAATCTTTTTTTCCTAGGAAAATAGTGGCCCCATAGCAGTTGTGCCATATTACCAGTTCTCTTTTGCTATTGGCTTCTTGCTCTAGCAGGTCGCTTCCCCCTAATCACCTCTCTTGAGGCTGTTGAATTAGAAGCCAGGAAACCTAATTTTCAGAGGCTAAATTACTCATAAGACCTTGTCAGAAAGGCTCTATTTTTTTTATTTTTTCACTCATAAAACGTAATTATGAATAATCCTTAATACTCATTAGGGAAAGAATTCTGTGACTCATCAAAATATCTTTTGTAGCCAGGGCCTCCCTGGTGGCGCAATGGGTTAAGCGCAGTGCTGTGAGCTGTTGGCGGCTGTAGCGCGAGTTCGATGCCCGGCTGGGGAGATTCCCACATGGCGCAGCAGACCTCTCCTGCTTCGCCCACTGCTTCCCTCAGCAGTGTACCTCAATCCATCTGCCTGTTCTGCTCCCCAATCTGTCTCTGGTGAACCCTCTCACCGCCCCACACCTCTGGCCTGCACCCCAGCTTGTATGCAAAAATAAATAAATCTTTTAAAAAAAAATTTAAAAAACTTTTTTGTAACCAGACCTTAATAATATATTACTTATCCATGGGAAAAATCCAAAAGTGCCTACTTAGTATGATTTTTTATTTCTTTCCAAGGAAAGATAATCATTTTATCTTTTGACCATTATACCTGAGTGTCATTAAATTTTCAGCTTTAAGAAACTGCCAGGTAATGTATTCAGTTAACTTCTACCTCATCTCTGAGCCTCGTTCCTCAGTGGGCACTTGTCATAATAGCTGTATCAGAAAAACCCTGGAGGCAAATGGGTTAAATCAAAGTACTCTACAGCTTAGCACACATTGATTCCCTTTTGATACCACTGAACACACAAAAACACACACCCCTTTCCTTTTATCTTCCCCCTCCCAGGAGCCTTTTTGCCCAAGAGCCTGAATCTTAGATCCCCAAAAGGAGTAACTCTGAATTGGCATCACTAATTGCCTGAAAGCCTTGTTAAAAATAGAGATTTCTGTGTAGTGTATCACCTGCAGGTTCTGATTCAATATGTGAGTCCAGGAATCTAAGTTTAATAGTTCTGTAATTATGATGCAGCAGATTTAGACATCACTGCTTCTAGGGGATGTCAGTCTGGCTAATTATTTTCTGTGAAAGTCATTTTTCTCCTGGGTTATTCTCCCTCTCCCTCCCTGCACTACCTACAAGGAACATGTGTATTGGAAAATGAAGTTTTTTATTGAAAACCATGTTGAAACTTAACAGAAAAAGAAAATATAAAGGAAAATTGGTAGCAGCAAAGAGACTATAGCTACAGAGTAATGGAAACCTTGGAGGAGTAGAGAGGGGAAAGTGCCTAATGTCTTCTTTGTTCAGCTCTCCCTTTGATATTTTTATACAGTTTTACTTAGTGGACCAGCAGCATTGCCATTGCGCAAGGTACTAGGAACTTCTTAAGAATGCAATTCATAATCCCAAACCCATTCCTGATCTGAAACTCTAGTTTCAGCAATCAGCATTTTAGCATGTTGTTCAGGCTAAAGTTTGGAAACTACTGTTTACATGTAGCCATTCATTCTCTCCCTGGCAACACCTCCCCAAAGTGTATCTGTGTAGTTGTTCAGCACTCACTCCTTGTTAATGTCAAGTATGCAGCTAACTTAGAAGCGGGCTTAAATCGGATCCTCTATCTCCCTTAGGCAAACACTTCTCATCTCCCATGTGACTTCATTCTGTGTCCTCCTAAGACTTTAGCCTCTTTCAAAGTTATATCCGTTTTTGCTTCTATCTCCTTACTCCCCTCCACCAGTCTTTAGGATAACCAGGCAGGGTGTATGTAGAGTCACAGAAAGAAAAAGATTTTGCATTCAATGAAGTGCAATATCTAATACAAAATATAAATCTGAATAGCGTACAGTGGTTTATTTTTTTTTGTAAGTATATGAGCTTTTAACTATGAAGGGATAAAGTCAAATGACCATATGTAATATGTGGTGTTCTATTGAAATGAAAAGTGATTTTTGTACATAGAAAATATAATATAGTATAGCCTATCACTTTTCATGAATGCAAGCCTGAGATTGTGCTCTTAAATGATTATTTCTTTTTATTGATAAGGCAGTTGAAGGAGTCAGCTCTTCTGCTAAACATGTTTCTTCCTATGATTTTTAAGCTTCAATTGAAAGAAATGAAAGGACAAATTCTGAGACTAAAAAGCTTGTAGTACATTTAAGATAGTAGAAATCAGAATAGGTTTTAGAGCTGAACTTTTCTTCTACTTTTATATCTCCAGTACCATTATAGTTATTTCTGGTAAGCCATATTAGGTGAACACCTGAAATTTTGAGGCTCATTTATTTGTATTTTTGGAATATAAGAAGTTAAAAAGTCATATTATAATCCCTTCTTTATGGTTTCTAAAATTTTATTAGTGTATTCCTTAAGTAAATGCCATAAAATAATTAGGGCTCTGAATTCTCATTTTTCAGATTAAAAAAAAGAGACTCAAAGAACTTTGGTGAGTTGTCCAAGGTCACAAAGTCTGTAACTCCTGCCTAGATCTTTTCAATTCTTTTGTATACTGATTACATAAGTGCCTATCCAAAATAAGAATGCTTACAACTTAAATTTCTTTTAAAATGTAGTGTTTTTTTCTTACATTGTTGTTAATCTTTGGACAATGTACGATTTTTCGCCTCCGGTGTGGTCACCACACTTCTCCTGCCCCCCAAAGCAACATGGTCCTTCACCATAGTCCATTGTACTCTTCCTTCATGCTTGCAACTTTTGATGAAAATTCTGCAGTGTTTTATTTTTTCCTAGAAACATAAAACATCTCACCTATAATTTAACATCTTTGATAATTTAGAATTGCATGGTTCTTCAGGGTCATGATTACATATGAAAATTTCTGTAGACTCTTGTATAGGATACTTGACTAGAACTATATCTTTGATTCTAGTGTATACCCTGAAATAAAAGTTGTGCTTATGAATGGAATTGAGGGAGTCTCTGAGTAGTCTGAAATAGTATGCAGAATTTGGGGTATGTAGTATGTTGTGGAAGAGGTTCTATGATTAGATTCTCAAATAAGTCCTAAAGAGAATAAAATAAAAAGAACAAATTATTCTTTACAAAAAACTCTGGCAATACTGTATTTTGGAGGGGTAGTGGGCCTCTTACAGATAAAGAGAGCTGCCAATTAAATGAGGATTGCATTAGTGATAATCTGGCTATTCTATGTATAACTGTTAAATATGGGAAAATGTTTAATGACATAAAATAAATTAATTAGCATTGTAATAATCAGTCATTCTTTTTAAATTTTTAAATTCTAACCTCTCAACCTAAAATAACTTTCCCAGGAATATTTAGTGACATCCATTTGCTGGCTATGATGTACAGTGGAGAAATGTGTTACTGGGGATTGAAGCATTGCGCAGATCAGCAGTCAGAAAATCATGAAGTGGATACCAGTGTTTCTGGAGCAAGTGGCATTACACACAAAGAACCCTTGGATTTCCGAGAAGTAGGAGAAAAAATTTTGAAAAAGTATGTATCGGTGTGTGAAGGACCCCTGAAGGAACAAGAATGGAATACAACAAATGCAAAACAAATTTTAAACTTCTTTCAGCATCGCACTAACTAGTAATTTCATCTAGTTCTTTTCAAACAGAAATATAAACCAAAACACCATAGAGTGGAAAGATCCAGAAAAGAAGACATATTGATGCTGAATTTAAGAACATTACATAAAGATATCCAGCACAGTTACCCTTTTTAAAATGCCATTATCATCCTTAATTACATATTCTTAAACCTATGAAAAAAGTATTCTTTAATTTCTAAAATAGAATGTATATTCTAACTCAACCTGAACTATAGCTATCTGGTAATTAATAGTGAGGAATCAAATTTAGCTTTGTAAAGATCTTTTTGTTGTTTTAGATTTTTTTTGTTGTATAATATCTTATGTAATGAAGATTGATCATTTTAACTATACTTACATTATTTTTTAATCTCCCTATCTTGAAGTTTACTATACTTCAAGGATTAACAAATCTTCATTGCTTTGATCTATACTGTGGATATAAAAATTGGCAAAATGAAAAATTATGACTAACTTTTAAATTCCATTTTCATGGTAAGATAAATGGAAGATCCACGAAAGAATTATTAATTATTTACCATGTATTACTAATGACATTTAACATTTGTACTCTTAGGCATTTTATAAAAATGTAATAATGATTCTTCTCTTTTGTTGACAAGAGTATTCATGGTTTATCAATGGAGACAGAATCAAGTTAGGTTAGTCTACTGTTCGCTGATTTGTCTTCAGGGCACATCTTTTCATATGTATTGACATTTTTTGTCTTTAATAGAAGGGGTGAGTGATAAAGGCCCTAGAGCCTCCCTTGCTATCATGCTATTGGTGTTCTGTCTACCTCAACTCCTACTGTCATCTTGGGGTGATCTGTCTGATACCTTGCTGGCTGATATCCTTTACCTCCGTGCTGTGACGTTACCACATTCCAGGAACTTGCTCCCGTGGCCGTCCTATGAATAGCACCATCCTGAGTTTCTCTTTCTGAAATCAAATTTCAGTGAAGAATAACAATTCTCATTTTTCTCAATTTATTGATTTTTCTCTCTTTGTTTTTTCATTCATTCTTCTGCCTCCTCTTCTTGATAAATTCTCATTTTCTAAAACTGCCAGCTCCTTTCAGAATTTCTTCCTTCTCTATCCAGCTTCATTCTTATGGGGCACCATATAAAGGGTTTCCACAGTGTCTTCAAATCTTTCTTTCCCTTGTCCTTCACCCTAATCTTTCTGCAAGCCCTCAGCGTTGAGTTATATTATTCACCTATGTGGATGTTCCTTCAAAGTAGGATTGCCAACTTCCAAACCTGTAACTTCTCTCCTGTTCTCTGAACCTTATTTCTAACTGCTGCTAAATATCCTCACTTAGACATTTAAAAAAAAAAAATTTTTTTTTAAAGATTTATTTATTTATACATACAAGCTGGGGTGCAGGCCAGAGGCGCGGTGCAGCGAGAGGGTTCACCAGAGACAGAGTAGGGAGCAGAAGAGGCGGATCAGAAATACACTGCTGAGGGGAGCAGCGGGCGAGGCAGGAGAGGTTTTTCCGCACCATGTGGGATTCTCCCCGGCCGGATGTCGAACTTGAGTCACGCGCCGCCCACAGCTCCACAGCGCAGCGCTGAACCGCTGTGCCACGAGGGAGGCCCCCATAATAATTTTAAATTCAGTCTGTCCAAACAACTAATCCTCATCTTTCATCTGAAATCTCCTAGTTCATGTTTTCTCTGTTTTCCACAGAGCAGGACAAGAGAGAAAGCTCAACACTAGTTTCTGCCTACCGTCCCACCATCATCTCTGAAATTCATCCTGTATAATCATGTTTTAGTCAGTCTGGTGTTCCTCCGTCATTTAAAACCCAGGTTTCTTTTTGATAAACATTCTGATAGATGCTCTTGGTATAAAGAATCTTTCCATATATCTGTCCTTGCTTGTACTTACATAGCTGAGAAGATTTTTATTTGACGTAGCTTTTTAACAGGTTTTACAGGCATGCCTCAGAGATAGTGTAGATTCAGTTCCAGATCACCATAATTGAATTAACTTCACACAAGAGTCATGAATTTTTTGGTTTCCCAGTGCATATATGTTATATTTATATGATACTGTATCTGTCAAATATGTAGTAGCTTTATGTCTAGAAAACCAATGTACATTCCTTAAATAAGTGTGACACAGAGACCTGAAAGTGGGCACAAGCTGTTGAAAAAAGCAGTACCTGTAGACTTGCTCCATACAGGGTTGCCACACACCTTCATTCAGTTTGTAAAGTGCAACATGTGCAAAGTACGATAAAGTGAAGTATAATAACACGTATGCCTGTGCTATGAAAATACCTTTGTGCTTTCTGAGTATAAAGATTTAAATGATTTAAAATACGGTTTTTAGGAACACCCTCAGACCCTTTTTGGATAATCATGATCAATTGTAAGCCCTTCCCAGTTCCTTCCCATTATGCTGTGTGTTTTTCCCTTCAGCCACCCTTTGCCGACTTCATTTCTTCTCCCTTTGTGGCCAAGTCAATACCTACTTATTCTTCAGGACTCAGCTCCAGTGATAATGTATCCATATGGCTTTTTCAGCATTTCCAGTCAAAATTGGCTTTCCTTTGCTTCTGTTCCCTTAATCTTCCCTGCTCCCTGCTCATAACTGCTTTGTAGTTTTTCTTTTTCCTGATGAGTTGATGAACTCAATATTTAAAAAATATATCTTTATGCAGGTTGCTTAATGAACGATGGTCCCCTAGTAATGGTTTTTTGATTAATGGACATGATTCTAAGTGCCGAACTCTTCATAAAAAGGTTGCTGCTATTATATTCCAAACTGCCATGCCCTCTATACCAGCGCTTGACAAGGCAAATAGGGAGTTACTCCTCAAAAGAGTAAAGTATTATAATAGATTTATCACCTCAGAAAAGACGAAAACTTTGTCTTCAAATTGGAAACATCCATTTTGCCTTCAAGACCCTTGTGAACCATATGGGTCTCTCACTGGTTGTTACAGTTATGAGGGTACTTCTGGGTGCTTTTTATATAACTTTTCCATCTCCCACACAATTGGAGAATAACGTATAGGCTATAACAGTTATAATACTTTTTACTCTGTTGTATTACCAAACAGGGAATAACACATTTTTATGTGTGTTAAAGCCTGTTAAGTAAATTGTGTCTCATTTAGAATGGAGTAACCTCAAAGTACCAAATACTCCACTTAAGGACAGTACAGTAATTCACTCATTCTGCAACTATTCGGTACCTACTACCTGCCATGTTTTGTCCTAGGCACCAAGGATACAGCTTTGTAAGACATCCTCTTAAGAACTTGTGTTCCAGCGGAGAAAGTTAGGCAACACATTTTAAGCATTAAGTAATGATGGCTGGGAAGACTGTAAGTAGGGTCAAAGGGCTAATATGACACTGAGAGAAATGCTGTTTTATTTGTGATGGTTGGTAAAGTACCTCTAACTTGTCCACTTTAGCATTGTATCTTTATATTCCACCCTTTTGGTTAAAATGCCTTGTACATTCATGTAATTTATGTTTCTTGTGGAAATTCTACTGCTAAATTACTAAACATTCCCATTTTGGTTGCATTTAAAGGATTTCTCTCCAGTATGGGCTATTGAATTCCGTTATTAAAGTGGCCAGTGGTAACCTAAAAGCCTTGTTGCATTTATTATACCTGAGCTTTCTCTTCATTTTGTGTTCCCTGATGTTTTACTAGAACTTTAATTCTGTTAACAGATTTTCCTAATCCTTAAATTTGTATCGTTCTTTCCCACTATGAATTTTCTGATGTTAACTAGGCTTTAAGACTTAAAGGTCTATCCATTTTGCTGCATTTATAGGATTTCTCCCTACTGTGAGTTGTTTGATAGTGATTAAGGTAAAATAGCATGACTAAAGACTTTTTCTTATTCCTTTGCATACAATAGAGGGAGGTGAGCATCATGGCTGAAACCCACAATAAAATTACATTCCTAGCTTTGCAGTCCCACTGTGAATTCTCTGATGTTTATTGAAATGGGAGCTATGTTTTAAGGCATTCTCAAATTCATTTTAATGGCATTTTTAAAAACCCAAGGCTGGTTAATATGCTAATTTTAGATTGCTTGTCATTCTCCATCCTCCAGGGCTTTTTTTCTGGTTCCTATAAGGATACCCCATCTGCCACAGAATCCAGGAATATGTAGTTCTCTAGTATCACTTGTATTATTTTTAAATACAGTATGACATATCATGTAATGGAAGTATTGCATTAAAATGCATTTTATGTATCTACAATTAAAGTATACACGGTTATTCATGCTGGTGTTCTTTACGGTTTTTGTTTTCCTACTTGTAGTGAAAATTTCCAAGTAAAATGTTTTGGAACATATACATTTTTAAAAATATTAAAACCATATTCCCATATTTCTTGTCTTTTTTCGTATTTGGGTGTGTGTTGGAATGAAAAGCTTACTATTGAGACCTGAATATTATTTTTTCTGATCCTATTATCTTTCAAATCGGGTGATAATAATGGTTAGGAATATGGGTTCTGGAGCTAGTGGCCTGAGGTTAAGTCCCAGCCTAGCTTTGTGATTCTCTGTAATTTACTTAACTTCTGTACCTTAATATCCTGTTACTCAACACAGGGATAGTAATACTAAATACCTTAAAGTTATTGAAGTTTACATGAGTTAATGTTCGAAGTGCTTATAGTTTAATACATAGCACATGGTAAGTGCCCAAGAGCACATCCTTTAAGACTTGCAGTTTTATTAAAGTTGCTGAACTTGTCTTCTATTTTGAAGACTATAAAGGTAAAATGGGGTTAATTTTAATAGGTAGTTTGAGTTATATGTGAGACTTTTGACAATTGAGATAATAAAAGTGGATAGAATTTAAAATTTAGATTTTACATAGCTTCACAAAGAATGGATAGTTGCATGTTCTGGATGTGGTAAGCAAGTGCTGGAAATGAATGTAAGCTAAATTATATAGAAATTGATCTAATTTTTATGATGTCGGTTGTTAAGGATGGAATTTTACACTTAATTATGAATGGTATATATATTTTTTGCATAATATAACAGGCGATGCAGCCTTGATCCTTATTGAATACTCATGGTGATTTTATCAATTATTTGATATTTATCATAACATTAGAATGAAGTATTTCTATAAGGAACAGAGATCTAGTTCAGAGCAGAGTGTTGTTTGGATTATATTAGGTAAAATGATGTATTTGAAAATGGCAGATACTACAAGAGGGTGGTCCTCAGGAAGGGGGAGTATCCCAGGACCCCACCCCCACCTCAGGCTGGAGAGTGTCATCATCACTGAAGAAAGGAGACTGAGGCCTGAGGGAGGAGTTAAGGAGAGGTTTTGAGACTTAAAAACCAGACCTGGGGGGTTGGAGAGGGCTTTTGGTCAGTGGTGTGGATTGGCCAGAGTTTTTTTCTGAGTAGGCAAGAAGAGTCCAGCTCCTTTTTGTAAATAAATCTTTTTATTAATTTTATTGTGTGTGCCTGCATTTGAATTTTTAAGTCTCTTATAAGCACACGGGTGAGAACCCAGACAGGCACCCCACGGGTTTACCCTGTAACAGTTTTTGGCACCCAACGTTGGACAGACACCCGCTGGTAGATCAGCCTGAGATAACTTGCGTTGGTCACCTTAAGTGCATTTGGTCTGCAGGACACGTGACATGATCATTATGTCTCCACTCTTGATTATGTTGTTTTTGCTTTTCTTGTGTGCAGTTTTCTTTTGTGGGTGTGTTTTTGGCCTCGTCAATTTTCACAATTTTCTACCAGACAAAGTTCATTCGGTTTTCTTCCAACTTTGAGTTTAAATGGCCTTTCCCTTTCAATATTACCTCCAGTTTTATAAGCATAAATAATTTGATAAAACCTAGCATGTGGCAAATGCTTTTGCTTCTGTACGCATCCATGGGTGGTTTGCCAGCCATCCCTGCTTTTCAATCTGCTTCTAGGTGCCTTTTTGGTTCTCTGTTTAAGCATCATTTGCTATATTTTTGGTTTTTGTGTCTTTCCTATTTACAGACCATACGCAGTCCAGTGTAAGACAATACTGTGTAATACATTACTTTGTAATGTGGCCTATGGTATAGTTTCTTAAAGCCCCTTTAAAGTAATGCCTGACAAAAAACCTCGAATAGCGAAAGCTATCCTGACTAAAAAGAAGATGAATGGAGGGATTACACTCCCTGACTTCAAACTTTACTACAAAGCCATAATAATTAAAACAGCTTGGTACTGGAGCAAAAACAGACACACGGACCAATGGAACCGAATAGAAAACCCAGAAATAAAACCACATATTTATGGACAACTAATCTTCGACAAAGAAGCAAAGAATATGCAATGAAACAAGATTAGTTTGTTCAATAAATGGTGTTGGGAGAACTGGACTGCTACATGCAAAAAAATGAAGCTAGATCACTACCTCACACCATGCACAAAAACCAACTCAAAATGGATAAAAGATCTGGAGATAAGACCTCAAACTATAAAGTTTATAGCAGAAAAAATAGGCAAAACCCTACATGACATACATCTCAGCAAAATCTTTAAAACCACTTCCCCCATAGTGAAGGAAGTAAAAGAAAAGATAGACAGCTGGGACTACATCAAACTAAAAAGCTTCTGTACAGCAAGAGACAATAATTAAAACAGACACCCTACTAATTGGGAGAAGATCTTTGCACACAACACAACCGATAAATGACTGATAACAAGAATCTACAAAGAGCTCACACAACTCAAAAAAAAAAAAAACAAAGTCAACAATCCAGTCAAAAAATGGGCAGAAGAGCTAAAAAGACAATTCTCCAAAGAAGAAAAGCAAATGGCCAACAGGTACATGAAAAAAATGTTCAACATCACTTATAATCAGGGAAATGCAAATTAAAACCACAATGAGATACCACCTCACCCCAGTGAGAAAGGCACACATTAATAAAACAGGCAACAACAAATGTTGGCGAGGATGTGGAGAAAAAGGAATCTCCTACACTGCTGGTGGGAATGCAAATTGATCCAGCCACTACGGAAAGCTGTATGGCGTTTCCTCAAACTGCTAGAAATGGAACTTCCATATGACCCAGCAATACCACTACTGGGAATATACCCAAAAGACACAAAAACACTAATCTGAAAGGATACATGCACTCGCATGTTTATTGCAGCACTGTTTACAATAGCGAAGGTATGGAAACAACCCAGATGCCCAAAAACAGATGACTGGATCAAGAAGATGTGGTACATATACACAATGGAATACTATTCAGCATTCAAAAAAGACAAACACATGCAATTCGCAGCAACATGGATGGACCTAGAGGGGATCATGATCAGTGAAATAAGCCAGAAAGAAAGAGAAAAATACCGAATAGTTTCACTTATAACAGGAATATAGGGGAGCCAAATAAGAAAGCAACATTCAGCAGGGAAGGAGGGGAGGAGGAGCGCTCAAGAGGGGGGAGGAAGGGAGCACGGAGGACTATGTGATGGCTCCACGGGTGAACAGGTGGTGGGTAACTTATGGGGAATACATAATAATGTAAAAGATACGAATATCAAAAATAAATATCTATTATATTAAAAAAAATAAAGTAATGCCTGACAAAACAGTGGGATGGACAACTGAAGATAAAACTTACTAATCGAATTTTAACAATACAATATCCAGTTGGAGCTCAGGTTGGTTTTGCTGCTCTTTTATGATATGCATACCTTGAATGGTTTTTAAAATATTAATTATGTGGTGTATCCAAGCTAATTTCGGTATAAATTCCTTTATAATTGGGCTCCTGACTTAAGTATTTGCAAACAACCAAGAAAATGTGAAGCTGGGGACTGAAAAACAGATAACTGAAAAACCCTTCGTCTGCAGGGCTGAGAAGGAGCCACTGGTTCCTGAGCCCGGTATAGTGGGAGGGTCAGCTACTGAAGGAGGAGTCGCCGCCCAGGCCCAGACTTAAGATACTTCTTCCGAAGGAGCCACCGATAAGTGGGCAAAAGACTTCCGAGCAATAGTTGAGGTTAGCGTGGCCCAGGCTGTGGCCTGACGTAAACTGGGCAGTGGTTTTTGGCGGAAGCTCCCTCTTGGGTTCGGCCCACGTCAACCTGGGCCACCTACCAGCTGGCTCCCCGGCTCCAGCGACGGACTAGCCAGGGAAGGCCCGCCCGGGAGGTGGAGGCGCCCGCGCGGCCCTCGGCGAGTCACTTGCGGCGCCGGCAGCCATGGCTGGAAGCGAGCCACGCAGCGGAGGCAGCTCCCCTCACTCTCACCACAGCGACTGGGGCCGCCTGGAGGCGGCCATCCTCAGCGGCTGGAGGAGCTTCTGGCAGTCGGTGGGCAAGGAGAGGGCGGCGCCCAAGGCGGCCGGAGAGGAGGCGGAAGAGGAGGCCAGCAACCTGACGCGGCTGCCGGTGAGCGTCGGCCGCCCGCCCGGGAGGACCGAGGGGCCGGGCCGGGAGGCGCCGGGGCGGTGTCAGGGGGCTGGAGGCGCCCCACGCCTCGGCCCATGTCTGGCCCCGGGGCTGCGTCGTCAGCGGGAGCAACTGTTAAAATCTAAAGCGCCTGGCGTTGACCCCTGGGTCCGGCCGGGTCGAAGCGAGAGTCCCCGTAAAGGGGCGCCTTGGCAAGCAGCCAGGCCATCCCCAGATTTTCTACCCCCTAAACTGGCCTTGGGAGGGCACCCTGAATAGCAGGCTGAGGAAATAGGAGACCCTTCCTCACTTTCTGGGTAACGTGAGAAAGTATCCAGCGTCTGTATTCTTAGCATCATTTATCCCTGACTCAAGGGATCAAAACACGTGGGCGGGGGTCCCTAAAAACACTTTACAAGGGTATTGTGACTATGACGTTGCAGTGTATATATCCTACGGTAATACAGAAGTGACACAGTCCACACTCAATGAAAGTAAATGGCATCAAGTTAAAACAGGGCATAAGAATTCTACACATCATTCATTGCTAACCTTCAGGTACACAGAAATGGAGGGAGAAACTCTTAGAAATTATTAAAATTCTGTATCACAACTGGACGATTTGACACCCCCTCTTCACCCACAAGTCCATCAGAAATTGAAAACTGCAAGCTTAGAATGCCTCCAGGGTTCTGCCCCTGAAAAGGTTCTTTGAATCTGTACAGCTTAATCAGGAGCCTGATGACAAAATAGATTAAATCATCTGATCTTATAAAATCAGCTTGATGAAGGTTTACTTTGAAGAATAAAATATTTCCTTGAGTAATTTACTCAAATAAATCGTGTGTCAAAATATCCACGAGAAGTTAAAAGAACCGGTTATTTGCTTGAAAAATGCCAGAACAATGGTTGGTTTTTCAGAAATGTTTGTGTGTCTAAAATTTTCAGTTCTTCTTTCCTGATGGTAGGAAAATAACATCAGTATGTGAGATTTAATTATTTAAAATGCTGGCCGTTCTGATCATCTTCATTTATCTAGCAAAATAATTGATTATGAATTTAGTAATTTATGATGGTTTAACAATTAATAGACTGTTCATTTGACCTTTGGTTTCCTAATATAGTAGTGTGTTATTATAATTTATCAAAAAACAATTTTTCAAGATAAGTTATTCACCTTTTTATTCCTATTTGCTACCTCCCTTGGTTTTAGATTGATGTACAGCTATACATTTTATCATTTCTTTCACCTCATGATCTGTGTCATTTGGGAAGTACGAGTCGTTACTGGAATGAAACTGTGCGAGATCCAATTCTGTGGAGATATTTTCTGTTGCGGGATCTTCCTTCTTGGTCCTCTGTTGACTGGAAGTCTCTTCCAGATCTAGAATTCTTAAAAAAACCTGTATCTGAGGTCACAGACGGTACCTTTTTTGACTACATGGCAGTGTAAGTATCTATGAACTAAAAAGTAGATACGAAATTTGATTCCATTACAGGAATCAAATGCTACTAATTTGTTTCATGAGTTTTGGGTTCAAGAGTTCCTTTATGAAAATTGAGGATTGATTTAAAGAACTTTCCTTCACAGGAAAACTTTCAACTTTCATATTTTGTTACTTTCCTGTGGTACCTAACTGGAGCGTTGAATAACTGAAGATAGTGCATATGACAAGAGTAAAACACTTCTTTAAAATTTTCATTCATTATTTTTAGAACACTTTTCATGTTAAATAGTAAAGACTTTCCATACTCAGAAAAAGAAAGTCCACAGATCAGAGAGCAGTTCTTTGGCAGGATAGCAAACCATTTTCAAGTCTTCAAGGCTCTTGGAAGTAAGATTTTGTTATCATCTAAAAGCATTAGTATTTTCGAGTATCATGTAGATGAGAGAACTGAAGATTCTGAGCAACCGTAGTATATTGTGAGGATGTTTTATGTATGTTTACTTATTTAATCTTCACCAATCAGAAGGTAACATCCTGTGTTATGGATATGGAATCGAGGTAATAGGTTTTCTCCGAAGGTCATATAGTGTATAAGGGACTGTTCAATTGGAAGTCCATCATGCTCCCTTAAAAACCTATTATGTGTTTGGATCTGATTATAACTTGCTTTATTGAGAGCCCAAAATTTAAAGCTCTGTAAGTAAAATTAAAAGAATATTTGAGTTTTGGTCAGAATTTTTTTTTTTTTTGCTATGCTAGATTTCATAGCTAGATAAGGGTTTTAAACAGTTTCCCTTTTCAGAATGGTCCTTATTCCAATCTAGGTGCTATTACATCTGGTCTTGAGAGGCTACTTGATTAAAATGTGCAGATAGATTGTATATAATTTCAGCAATTGCCACCATACTCTCACTTGCTAGTCATCACCTCTACAATGTTCCATAGCTTCAGTGTATTTCATACTCTGGAACCTAATTTTCCCAGGGATAGTAATAACCATACCACTTGTGATCATATATATTATTTCTAATCCTTATGGTTCCTGTGGGCTGATATTTTTCAAATTATATGGATGAAAAAAATGAAGTTCAAACTACTGGTGGCTTCTGTAAATGAGGTGGTAAGGCTTGACTTTATATTATCGAGCATTAAAGTTGACTATTTCCTTCTTAAGTACAGAGTTCCTAAATAAGGATGATTATCGTGTTAGGTTAGTGATTGTTGTAACTAGCTTGATTTAGTTAAGGAACTTTAGGTTTTATTTTGATTGGATAACTTTAATGTTTAGTAATGTAGAATTGCTAGTTTAGAAATTTATAGCTATTAAACTGAGTTGTTTCACATGATTCTTAGTTTGCTAGGTTATCTGTAAGAACATTTGAGCCTTTTTGCTTATTTAACACTTACCAAATTGCTGTTATATGTGATGCTGATAATAGGAGTACTTCTGAAATTGGCTATCTTGGTGGCCTTCATATATATATATATATTTTAACCTCTGGGGACATTTATGCTGACAATCTGTGTAGTTTATCTTTGGTGCAGAGTTTCTCAGTCTTAGCACTCTTGTCATGAAGGGCTGTCCTGTACATTGTAGAATGTTTAGAAGCATCACTGACCTCTCTGTCCACCAGATGCCAGTAGCACCACCCTCTGCCTACTAGTTATGATAACTGAAATGTCTCCAGACATTGCCAAATGTTCTGCTCCATTTAGTGAATTTTAACCATCAAAACAAATGTTACACCAAGTGTTCCATGAGAGAAACTCTTAATGTCAGTAACTATTTCCTGGGGAAGATTTCCTCAGCTTCTGGACTACTCTTACTCCCACAGTGCCTTGTGCTTTTTCCTGTTGTGGTATTCAGCATACATATCAGAATGGTGTCCACCCTCCACTTCCCTCCATGGGGATCAGGACTATAATCATTGCATTCCTTGTGTCTAGCAAACACCCAGTAAGTTTTATATTGTTGAATGAATTGCAAGTTAAGTATTTTCTGTGTTCATTTTCTAATTGTAACAATTTTATACAGCTATAAAATGTGCTGTCCACATACAAGAAAAACCTCAAAATCTAGCCGTCCTATGTATGGAGCTGTCACCTCATTTTTGCACTCGTTGATCATTCAACATGAACCACGATTTGCTATGTTTGGACCAGGTTTGGAAGAATTGAATACGTCTTTGGTGCTGAGCTTGATGTCTTCTGAGGAACTTTCCCCAACAGCTGGTTTGCCTCATAGGCAGATTGATGGTAATTTTCATCGCGTTAAATTACAGCATATAATACTTCAAACATTTTACACTTGATACTGATGTTAAATAGAAAATTAATTTTTGAATTAACTCTTTGGTGTAATGAAATATAATAATGTGGTGAATGGGATCCCTTCAGGTCCCAATGGACTGAAAGAATTAAGTTATTTTTTATGAAAGGTAAGCTTTCTCTTAGTTCCTCCAGATTGTGTAATCAGAATGTAAAGTTATGTGAAAGTAAATTATATGTTGTCAAGATGTTGTATTTGTACGGTAGATATTACATTTCCCTTATTTTAAAAGAATGTTAACAACAAAAGCTATTCAGTATGCACTATGTGCAAAGTACTTTGACGTATAGTAGAATCTTAAAAATGAGATAAATTGCCAATTTCCCTTTTCTATGAAAAAAAAAACAACAAAACAATAACCATGTAGTTAGTTGATAAGCAGAATACATAATATATGTAAATAATGGTATAATCGAGCTTACGCTTTACTCATTTATTGACAGCACCTATGAGATGCTAGAGATGCAGAGATTTAAAACAAACAACATCAAAAATGTCTGTCTGCCCTGAAGATACTTGGTCTAAGTGAGGGCAGAGGTAAAGTATACAAGTAATTAGAATATGGTGTAATTTGCTCTTGGGTACAAAAGTAAGGTTCAAAGAAGACTCCACATTGAACATGATGAGTCATTAATATGAATAGTTAGGAGTAGGCCTTTAAAAAGGATCAGAGTAAAAGTATTCTAAGCAGTGAGAACTATATTTCTAAAAGCACAAAGCTTTGGGTATGCCTGATACATTTGAAATAACTCTGGGCCTAGAGTGGGGCTTGGAGATAACACCTGTAAGCCAGAGTTAAGCATTTGGGAACTGATGAAGGCTTTTAAGCAGAAAAATGAGATGATGGAGCTTGCATTATAGAAAGATCACTCTGGATTCTGAGTGCAGAATTGATTAAAAGGGGCCACGAAGGCTCAGAGACTAAGAAACCACTATAATAGTGTGATGAAAATATGAAGGATATAGAATTGACTGAATATGTATTAGCAGTAATAAGGGAAACTCCAGGTTTCTGGTGTGATTTTCATAATGAATAATGGTGCCATTCACTAGAATAAGGAAACAGGAAGAGGAAGGTAAACTTTTTTTTCGGGATAATAATAGCTAGCTACTCTTTGGGATTTGTTGACTAAGATAATTGGGAGATATAAATGGCGATGCCTGGTATAAGCATCCTTGACTTTGTAACTCTGGGAAATGCAAGTTGAGATGTCTGTATTTAATGGAAGCTCCACAGGGCAGGAATCCTGTCAACTTTATTCTTAGCTGTATTGATAGTGCCAGGCACATATAGGCACTCAATATAATTTGATGAATGAATGAACAAATTATTTTATGGATTGATTAATTAATTAATACATCCAAATTTCAAGAGCAAGATCTGGGCTAGAAATCAAGATGTAGGAATCATACAGTGTCCACATGGACTTGGACATTTCTGAGGATGGAAAGGGAGACGGTGAACCCGGTGCTAAAATCTTCAGTGAATGTTTGGAGGAAGGGGTTATCAAAAAGAGGTTCATAAACAACAAAGTCAAGAAAGGGGTAATAGTACTACCATTAAATGTTATGTGTCTGAAAGAGATGGGGTTTTTCAACATGGGTGGTGAGTAATGGTTAGGACATGGCATTGGGGAATAAAGAGAACATTCGCCCTGCCTCTTTATACTATAATGTGAGAGAATAAGTAACTTTGCTACTTGAGAGTCCATTGCAGAAGCAGCATCACTTTGGGGAGGCCAGTTTAAGGTAAGGTCACGAGGTGGAAGTAATCTCTCTAGGTGCTGTCAGAAGGAAGACTAGTAGGGGACAAAAGTAGATGTAGGAGACTGGTGGTTAGAAGTGACTACAGAACTCTAGGTAAGAGATGAAGATAATTAAGACTGAGGTGGAAGTGAGGATGAATAGAAGTAGACACAATAAGCACTTTGTGTAGCAAAAAGAAGTGACGTTGTAGAGGAAGAGAAGGACTTCTCCAGGAGGCAAGAGGAGAAATCAGCCCAAGTGTTAACAGAGCCAAAGGAAGGACAAGGCTAAGAAAGGAGATATAGCAATGTTGAATGATTCAGATATAAAGTAGTAAGAAGCTTAATATTTAACACTTGTTATTTACTCATCTAATATTAGGCGTTTTACGTATATGATTTTGTTTAATCCTTACACTACCCCAAAGAAGTATGTATTATTACTGTTTTTTGATGTCAAAGCTGAAGCTAACAAAAATGTGACTGCACGACATTCAGAATTTCAGCCGAAATCTCTCCCAAATTTCAGCATCTGCCATATTTCTTATTTTCTAAGGTACCATTTGGTGACTCCCCATCAATTTAAAAACAGCTTTCAGAGGAGGGAAAAGCTATTTCATTGATTGCATACAAAGAGTCAGAGACTAATGAGAGACATAAAAATAAAAATGAGTCTTTGTTTTGATAAATAATACTAGCTTTTATGATGCAGCTGCTATAGGTATGATTATGATAAAGCTCATGATGATAGTTATGGTGATAATAAAAGGAATGTTATAAACACATCAGTTCTTAGTTCCTTATCACATTTTTATTTGTTTTTTTTAAAGATTTTATTTATTTATGCATACAAGCACTGTGGTACAGGCCAGAGGTGTGGGGTGGTGAGAGGATTCACCAGAGACAGAGTGGGGAGCAGAACAGGCAGATCTACTGAAGTACACTGCTGCGGGGAGCAGCGGGCCAGGCAGGAGAGGTCTGCTGCACCATGTGGGAATCTCCCTGGCTGGGGATCGAACTTGTGCTGCAGTGGCTGCGGCTAGCTTTATGGTGCTGACACTTAACCTGT
>PVIJ01008023.1:0-77527 GCA_004024925.1 Scalopus aquaticus | reverse complement strand
GCACCATTTATTGAATAGACTGTCCTTGTTCCACTGCATTTTCTTTGCTCCTTTGTCAAAGATTAGTTGTTCATAGATATGTGGCTTTAATTCGGGGTATTCTATTCGGTTCCATTGGTCTTTCTGTCTGTTTTTGTTCCAGTACCATGCTGTTTTAATTATTATGGCTTTGTAATATAGTTTGAAATCAGGGAGTGATACCTAGAGTGGAATTCTAATGGAAGAAAGAAAATGGCATCTACATTTACAAAGAGAAAAACAAGTCTAAAAATTCCCCTGAATCAAAGGGTATCTTCATATCCATCTAAACTGTAAATACCATGATAAGAATAGCAAAATAGATGCCACAATAATAGACTACTAAAATCCGGATATGAAGCCAGAGTGTTCAAATAATCTCTGTGGAAGACAAAAAGCAAGATTTCAATATTAGACATGTTGCTCCCTTGACAACGGGTTCATGAATTTCACAGATCCTAGCATTGGAAATTTAAGATGTAAAGACAAAAGAAAAATGTTTTTTAAACAATTGAAAATACACTAAAAAATCACAAATCACAGCTGAACTAATGGATTCGTTTTCTCCTGAGGGATCAGAATGGTGTATTTTGTTTTACCAGGCTCTTGCCAGCTTCTAGGCTTCACATTACCCTCCCAGCATGCATACCCTCTAGCAAATAGCATACAATTTCGTTTCCAAAATGAATAGGAGTTGACAATCCCTTTAAAAAATGTGCAACTGCTTACATGTTGAATTTGGTTAACAACAGAAAGCAGGAGAAATTTTAGATAAAATTTCATGGGTAGGAAGTGGCAGGAAAACAGGAGAAATAAAAAAGTGAGGTGTGATTAGTTCAGAGAAATTAGTGTAGAGACAGAATGGGCTTTAAGAAGACACTGAACTGCCAGGAGGGAAATAAGCGAAGAACATGGGGCTCCTGCTGCAGACAGGGCTGCTGAATAGTGGTGCCTGGCCAGTTGCTATAGAACTGTTCTTGGCAGATATTTCGATTTCTTCTCCAGATCAATTTTTAAGTACTGAGCACAATTAAAAATAGTATCACAGACTGTTAAATCCAGCTTCTTTTTCTTAGTGGGAACTAAGAAGGGGTCAAAAATAAGAGGGGGTTGGTGGGTGGGTTTGGAACTACTATTTAGAGTCCTGGCCTAATTCTCATGAAAGGTAATGCTATCTTACCACACCAAAATACAAATGTGGTTCCCAGGTTGATGAACTCAGGAACAATGCCTGAGCCTTTTCCCTTCTACCTCCCTGTCCCATCCTGGACTATAATGCCTCTGTTAACTATTAACCACTGGTATTTGTATTTTTTAAATTAATTAATTTTCTTACATTGTTGTTAGTTTTTGTATAGTATTTGATTTCTCCCCTCAGATGTAGGCCCTGTAGTTCTACCATCACCAGGAACCCATCTCCAATGTCCCTTGTATTCTTCCCGCCTCCTCCCCTGCTGTATGCCTTCAATCTACAGTCAACCTGCAAATGTTGTCTTTTTCCTGACCCATTGTTTGTTTCCTCTATATTCCACCTGTAAGTGAAACCATCCGATATTTACCTTTTTGCTTCCTAATCACTTAACATAATCCTTTCCAGCTTCACCCATGTTACTGCAAACAGCATGTTTATATATTTTGAACACAGTAGAACAATATTCTACTGTGTGTGTGTGTATATATATATATATACATAAAATAATATTCCATATATATAAAATATGGAAATAACCCCAATGGCCCATAACAGAAGAATGAATCAAGAAGATATGGTATGTATGTGTGTGGAGGGGGTTATTTCCATATTTTAACTATTGTCAGTAGTGCTACAATGAACATAGGAGTGCAGGTTTCCTTTTGAATTACTGTTTTGAGTCCTTTGGGTATATTTCTAGGTGTGAAATTAGTGGATCGTATGACAGATTTATTTTTAGTGTTTTGAGGAAGCTCCACACAACTTTCCACGGTGGCTGGACCACTTTACATCTCTATCAGCAGTGTAAGAGGGTTATTTTTTTTTTTTACCATAATCACCAGAATTCGTTATTTCTAGTTTTTTTTAAATATAGGCCATTCTCATAGGTGTAAAGTGATTACCTCATTGTGATTTCAATGTGTATTTATTATTTCTAGTTTTTTTAAAAATATGGGCCATTTTCATAGGTGTAAAGTGATTATCTCATTGTGATTTCGATTTGTATTTCCCTGATAATAAGTGATATTGAACATTTTTTCATATGCCTGTTGACCATTTGTATTTATTTTGAAGAAGTGTTTTCTTAGCTCTTCTGCCCATTTTTTGATTGGGTTGTTGGCTATGTTTCTGGTTTTGTTTGTTTGTTTGTTTCTGGTTTATGGGGGGTTTTTTTTGTTTGTTTTTTAGTTGTTTGAGCTCTTTGTAGGTCTTTGATATCAGTCCCTTATCAGTTATATGTGTGCAACTATTTCCTCCCATTCAGTAAGATATCTTTTCATTTTGGTTACTGTCTCTTTTACTGTACAGAAGCTTTTTAGTTTGATGTAATCGCGGATATTTATCTTTTCCTTTGTTTTCCTTGCTTCTGGAGATGAGTCCTCAAAGATGTTTCTGTGGTTTATGTATAGAGTGTTTTTACCTATTTTTCCTTCTATATAGTTTATGATTTCAGGTCTTACAGTCAAGTCTTTATTCCATTTTGAGTTGGTTGTTGTGTATGGTGTTAGATAGCAGTCAAGTGTCATTCTTTTTCATGTGGTAGTCCAATTTTCCCAGAACCACTTATCAAAGAGCCTCTTCTTGTTCTGGTGTATATTCTTTGTTCCTTTGTCATAGATTAGTTGGCCAATATGTGTAGTTTTATTTCTGGGCATTCAATTCGATTCCTTTGGTCTGTGTGTCTACTTTTTTTCCAACACCGTGCTGTTTTTATTATTGTGGCTTTGTAGTTTCACTTGAAGTCTGAGCATGTAATGCCTCTACTACTCTTCCCCTTTTTAGTCAGGAGACATTTGGCTATTTGGGGCTTTTTATCATTCCATATGAATGTCAGCAATATTTGTCCTGTTTCTTTGAGGAATACCATTGAGTTTTATTGGAATTGCATTGAATCTGTAAATTGTTTTTGGCAGAATGGCCATTTTGATAATGTTAACTCTTCTGATCTATGATTAGGGAATGTCTTTCCACTTTTTGTGTCTCCTTATATTTCTTTCTTTTGTATTTTTCCTTGTATAGGTCTTTCATCTCCTTTGTTAATTTTATTTCCAGGTATTTATTTTTATTGTACAATCGTAAGTGGTTTGGTTTTCTTAATTTCTTCCTCTTCAGATTGATTGTTTGAATTTTTAGGATTCTCACTATATATTATCATGTCATCTGCAAATAATGATAGTTTTACTTTTTCTTTATCAATTTGGATTCTTTTTATATCTTTCTCTTTCCTAATTGCTCTAGCAGTATTATATTGAAAAGTATTGGTGAGAGTGGACATCCTTGTCTTGTTCCAGATCTTAGTGCGAAGGATTTCAATTTTTCACCATTGAAAATGTCAGCTTTGGGTTTGTCATAGATTTTATTAGGTTAGGATATGTTCTTTTTGTCCCAAGTTTTTAGAGGGACTTCATCATAAATGGATATTGGATTTTATCAAATGCTTTCTTGCGTCTATTGATATGATCATATGGTTTTTATTTTTCTTTTTGTTGATGTAGTGAATTACATTATTAATTTTTGGATGTTAAAACACCCTTGAGTCTCTAAAATAAATCCCACTTGGTCATGGTGTTTAATCTTTTTAATGCATTGTTGGATTCATTTTTCTAAGATTTTATTGGTGATTTTAGCATCTGTGTTCATTAAGGAGATTGCTCTGTAGTTTTGCTTTTTTGAATTATCTTTGTTTTGCTGTTAGTGTGATGTCGGTTTTGTATAATGTGTTTGGTAAGTATTCCTTCTTTCTTAATATTTTGAGGGTTTTTACAGGATGGGCATTAGTTCATCTTTGAACTTGGTAGAACTTGCTTGTGAAACTATTAGATCCTGGGCTTTTCTTTTATGGGAGAGCTTTGATTACTGTTTCAATTTCATTGCTTATAATTGATTTGTTGGAGTTTTCTATTTTTTCTTTATTCTACCTTTGATGGTTGTACAATTCTAAGAATTTGTCCATCTCATCTAGATTGTTGGAATTGTTTGCATTAAATGTTCATGGCAATCTCTAATTAGCCTCTAGATTTCTATTGTACATAACTGTAATTTCTTCTCTTTCATGTATGATCCTGTTTGAGTTTTCTCCCTCTTTGTCTTTGTAAGCCTAGCTCAAGGTTTGCCTATTTTGTATATTTTATCAACTTCTGAACTCTTTTTTGTTTCTATTTCATTTATTTCTGGTTTGATTTTTTTTTTTTTTACTTCCTTTCTTCTGTCAGCTTTTGGATTTTTTTCTTCTTGTAGTTCTTTGAAATAGGAGGTTAGGCTTTTCCTATGGGTTCTTTCTTTTTTCTTGTTGTGGTCGTGTATTGCCATATATTTCCTCTTGATAATGCTTTTGTTTATTCCATAAATTCTGAAAGATTGTCTCCTTGTTATTTGTTTCAAGTTACTTTTTAATTTCTTCTCTGATTTCCTCATTAATCCAGTTGTCTTTCAGTAGAGTGTTGTTCAGTCTCCACGTAATGGAGAATCTCCTTGAATTCTTTTTATAGTTTGATTTCCAGTTTGATTCCTTTATGGTCAGTGAAGATACTTGGTATGATCTTCATGTATTTGTTGATAATGTGATGCAGTATGTGGTTGGTCTTGGAGAATGCTCCATGTGCACTTCAAAGAAAGTGTATTTGATTTTGGGGGGTGCAGTGGCCTATAAATGTCTATTAAGCCCATGTGGTCTAGATATTTGCTTAGGGCTATTATGTCCCTATTTATTTTCTGCCCCAGTGATCTGTCTATTGATGAGAGTGGGGTGTTGAAGTCTCCTACTACATATGAATTTTCTCCAATGTCTCTTTTCAGAGGTGGTATTAATTGCCTAATGTATTTTGAGGCTCCTTTATTTGGTGAGTATCTATTGATGAGGGTTAGGTCTTCCTAGTGTATTGTCCCCTTCATCATTATATAATGTCCATCCATGTCTCTTTTCATCTTTTCTAGCTTCAAGTCTATTTTAATTGCCCCTCCCTTCTTTGTTTTTCATTTACTTACTTATTTTATTTTTGCTTCTTTTATTTTAGAAGAACTGGGGCATAGACCAGAAGTGCAGGGAGTGAGAGGACTCACCAGAGACAGAATGGGGAGCAGAACAGGCTAGGGGGAGCAGTGGGTGAAACAGGAGAGTTCTGCCATGCCATATGTAGGTTAGCTCCCTGGCCAGGATCAAACTCAGGCCATAGTGGTGATAGCATTGAGACTTAACCCCTAGGCCACCAGGGAGGCCCAACCCCTGCCTTCCTTTGTGTGGTACTTGCTTGTAGAATTGTTTTCTAACCTTTTACTTTCAATCTTTGTTTCTCTTTGGAACTTAAGTGTGTTTCCTGGAGGCAGCACAAGGTTGGATTCTGTTTTCTAGTCCAACATTCTGCTCTGTGTCTTTTTGTTGGTGAGTTTAGACCACTCACATTTGGGGTTATTATTGATTCATAGAATTGTGTTACTGTCATTTTGTTCATGATTTTGTGATTCTATTCAAATCTTTATTCAGTTCTTCATGTTTGTTCCTCTGTTGGTTGATTCTAAGGCTACTTATAATATTTCTTGGAATAGAAGTTTAGTAGTAATGAATTTCTGAAGATTTTGTATTTTGGAGAAGTTCTTTATTTTTATTTCATATCGGAAAGAGAGTTTTGCGGATAAAGTATTTTGGCAGGCTGACATTTTTTGTTTTGGAGTCTTTTTGAATATGCCACTCTATTCTCTCTCTCTCTCTCTCTCTCTCTCTCTGTAGTGTTTCTTAAGAGAAATCTGATGTCAGATTAGTTGGTTTTCCTTTATAGTTTATCTGTTTCTTCACTTTCTTCAGCTTCATTTGTTTTTCTTTGTCTTGGACTCTTGGAAGCTTTACTGTTATGTGTCTTGTTGTAGCTTCCTTTTATTATGATAGTTTAGTATTCTTCTAGTTTCCTGTATGTCTATTTTCATTTTTTTCGTCAAGTTTGGGAAGTTTTCTTCAATTATTTCCTTGAATACTTTTCAGCTACCTTTCTTTTCTTTCCTCCTTCTGGGAATCCTATGACTCTTATATGTCCTTTCCTCGTGGTCTCAGATAATTCTTATAGTGTTTCTTCATTCTTTTTCCTGCCTATCTTTATTTCCTTTTCTTGGGTCTTTTCATATCTGTATCTTTGAGAATACTAATTCATTCTTCCATATTGTCGACTCAATATTCATGGTGTTTTCAAGAATTTTTTACCTCTGGCATTGATTTTTTTTAAAGATTTATTTATTTATACATACAAGCTGGGGTACAGGCCAGAGACGTGAGGCAGTGAGAGGGTTCACCAGAGACAGAGTGGGGAGCAAACCAGGCAGATCAGAAATAAACTGCTGAGGGGAGCAGCGGGCGAGGCAGGAGAGGTCTGCCACACCATGTGGGATTCTCCCCGGCTGGGTATTGAACTTGCTGCCAACAGCTCCACAGCGCAGCGCTCAACTGCTGAGCCACCAGGGAGGCCCTCTGCCATTGATTTTTTTACATCCCACAGTTCCTTCATTTTCTCATTTAAAGTTTCACTCTTGATCATCTGTTTGTGGATTATGTTTCTCATAGCATTCTTTTTTCTTTTGTGTCATCTCATATATCTCAGATTTGTTTTTCTGAGTTTCCTTTGCGTTGTTTGAGTTCTTTGACATTCCTAATTATCGTAATTTTGAATGCTTCATCTGACAGGAAGAAAAAATTTTCTGTGTAGTTTTGTTGGATTCTGGTGCTTGATTTTCTCTGTGTGGTGTATTAGTCCTCCGAGGGCTTCCTTGGCCATTTGTATTTTTCCTTCTCCCATTGTTTGCTTGGTTTGTTCTGCTGTAGATGGGGCTTTTATTGTGTATAAGTCCTTCTCCTCCATTGTCCTGGGTGTTCACTTGACGTTGAGGACAGCTACTGGGGTCTTGCAGGATCTGGGGTGGTGTTAGAGCCTCCCCAAGCACTCCTAGGCCTTGTTCTGGTGTTTGGAAGGGTGGGGGGTGTGAGCAGGTGCTGAGTCTAGAGTCTGATTTGTTGGAACTTCACTCACCCAGGAGTGGTGGTTCAGGGCCTTTTTCTGGTGTCCAGGAGGGCAAGGGGTTGCTAAAGATTTCTGACACAGAAGGAGGTCCTATGTGGCTGAGTGGGATGCACTTCCTGGGCCAGCCAAGGGCCTGTAGTGAATAACTAGGTCCTTTATGCTTCAAACTCAGGCCTTTTACTGCTCCTGAAGAGCTATCAGCCTCAGGGATGCTCACCAAGTCATTGTTGAGGGCCTCAGATGTAGATCAAGGCACTGTGATGCCCAGTTTTGGACCTGGTCTGCTGGGTAGCAACAACAAGTGCTAATGTTTGTATTTATTTGTATGCTTTTTGTCTTAACAAATTACTCTCAGGTTTACTAGAGGCAGAGATATGGCTTTTCTTCTACCATCTGCCCAGCATATCAAATGATCAGCATCCTGGTGAGTATGCAACTGGAACATAACTGGAATCACATCAGGTGGACCCAAGAATGAGCTGGTATTTGTAATTTAATGGGAACCTAAGTGATTCATAGTCTAGGATTCAAATGACTGAATCTCTTTGGGTGGAAATGAATAACTACAAATATTTTTTCATTCATTCACCACATATGTTTTGGATTCTAGGTTTAATGCATGATATTGATGTCATAATGATGAACAAACTCAAACAGGACCCTATCATGATCAGATTTGCAGCTTTAGAGGATGAAGGGGAAGTAAATCATCATCAAAACAAATGTATTGCATAATGACATTTTGGTCAACTGCATATTCAATGGTAGTGCCTGCATTCCTATTACCTGGTGAAACTGGAGCACACCTACATCTAGTGATATTGTAGCCAGTGTGCTACAGGAACAAGCTCCTCTTCCAGGATGCCTCTTGATAACTATAACAGCAAAATGGAGAAGTGCTGTTTGGAGAATAAGATACAGTATATGATCTTTGCACAATCTTGAAATGGCCTAATGACACATTTCTTTGAACTAATCTTTGGCTTGACTATAATTAGAAACTGCATTAAGCACCACATAATCTAATTCCTTATCCTACCATACATAAGAGGCAGTTAGGGCTGGTCCTCTTGAGGAAATGGTGTCTAAGAGCCAAGGGTAAATGGAAGTTAACAATGCAAAGGGTGAGAGTAGTCTCCCTGACCTGGCAACACAGCATTTTTGTAAAGGAGGAAGAAGATTGGGGGACCTGTACTAACTCACAATGCCATGTGAAGGTTTCAGCCTATCTACTCTTGCTGGACTGCCCCTCCCCCATATTTTCATCACATACAGTCCCTCGTGGTGGTGCTATACAAGTGATTTATGGGCCACAATTAAGATGGATAAGGGGTGGGAACATGTCCCGAACACACTTGCAGAACCAGCAGCACTATTTTATCCTGAAGTATATATCTAGTTGGAGGGGCCAAAGAGCTGTTTGTGACCCAAATTCCTCTCATTTTACACTCAGCCTTACCACAAGGCAGGAGTGCCTTTCTATCAGCCCCAGGACCCATAAAAAATGTTTTTATTTTCCCTTGTTTTAAAATCAGAATAAAAAAGTGAATGTACTAGCAATGAATGTATAATGATAAATCCAACCTGGATTATATTTGCCTTTATGCATGTGTACATAATTATCATTTTAATTTTATGAAGGAAAATAGTCAAAATAGTTGTGAAGGAAATAGACAAAATATAGCCTGGAAAGTTTCTGCAGGAAGAGGGGCAAAGAAGGAACTGAAAGGAAAGACTTCAACAGCAAGAAGGGCCTTATCTTCAGGGAAGAATAAGAATGTGAGACTTTACTTAAGAGGCATAGGAAATCACTGGAAAAGTCCAAACTAAGAATGATTCCGGCTGCTTTGTGAGAGCAGATGGTGGGGCTGGTAGGAAAAGGTTAGAAGCAGAAGTGGGAGGAGTGGTCAGGCAACTAGGGCCATATGGAGGTGAGAGATGATGGAACTTCATTAAAACAAGACTATATTTATTTGAGGGGTTGGCTAACAGAGTACACAAAGTGGATGGCTTAAACAACAAATGAATTGTCTCCCAGTTTTGGAGGCTGGAAATCTGAGATCAGGTGTCACCAGAGTTGGTTCCTACTGAGGGTTATAGGGGAGAATCGAATGTCTTTCCCAACTTCTGATGGTCTCAAATTCCACAGCTTGTTGGTGGCTATCTTCTCCTTGTGTCTTCACACATCATTCCTCTGTATGTGCAAAGAACTTTTCTTTAAATAAAGCTACACTTTGAGGCAATGGAGGCGCAACATAGGAATTTTGGAGGGTCACAACTCTACCAATAACAAGGAATCAAGGGCCAAATCTAGACCACCAATGCGTTTTTATATGGCCTGTGATCTTTGTGAGAATGATGATTTTTACATTTTTATATGGTTGGAGAAAAATAAGAATAATAATGATATTCCATGACTCATAAGTAACACATATTTCAGTGTCTATGACTAAATCTTGATTGGAATTAACATATTGTCATGACTGTTTTTTCCCTACACTAGAACCCAATAGTCATGATAGATATTATATGGTCTACAGAAACTAAGGATTTACTATCGGGCTCTTTATAAGAAGAGTTTTCTAGTCCTTGTGCTAGAGTCATTGCAGTGGGTATGAAAAATTGGGGTAAGAATTATTGATGGAAAAAGTAAGATTGACAAAATATGAAATTAGGTTAGATAGGGGTTGACAAAGAGAGGGGAGGAGAGATCATTGTCTCTTGCTTTTCTGGTACCCCTTACCTCAATATTTCCACATAATTCAGGATGCGAGACTTACTACCAGATAAGTAAAAAGAAATAAAGAAATAAAGTAACTAGGCTTGTGGAGGGAGGTATGCCTTGCCTTAAAATTTACAAAATCAAATATTGTGAAAATACCACACTAGTCAAACAAGATACTTCTGGAAACAAAATTCAGGTCAGCTTGCTGGTTCCTTATTCCCATTTGATTTACAAGGTTAATGCATGGGACCCAGTCAGGCAGATAAGTAGAAAGATGGAGTCTCATGTCAGCTAAAACCCAAAGATTCCTGGCCATCTCTGGGTCAGACAAATACCAGGTACACCCCATCTTCCTTTCTCTTATGAAGTCCCTCAGTTTTTAGACTTGAAGTTCTTTCTCTCTATCCTTCAGACCCATCTCTCCCACCATACCTCAAACCCATTTCAGCACCTCTGCACCCTGGCCTGTGTAAGACCAGAGGGAGAGAGAGTGAACCTGCCTCCCCTTTGAAGAGCTCTCTTCTGGTGGGGAGACAGAAATGTAGATCAGTTCAACCCTAGGTGAGATGAGTGAGCAGTGCAGGTAGGTGCAGGTGTGTGGAAAGAGCTAAGGTAAGGACCCAAGCAACCAGACCCTGAACAAAGTCTCAGGCAAGTGAACCAGAAAGTTCATCCCTGTCAGTGGATCATTTCCAAGTAATCTCCCTGTGCCTGCTAGCAGCTCCCACACTGTGAGATGGGAGCCAGGCTTGAGACAGACCCCCAGGAGAACTGATCCCCATGCCACCTCTGCTTCCCAGGTATCTCTTCCACCTGCCAGAAACTGCTTCTTGGACTCTTGGCTCCTGGGTGCTCTAAGGTTCTTGGAAAAGAGAGGCATGAAATGAACTAGTAAATGAAGGTGGGAAGGAAGGTGAGACCATATACTACTATCACCTGTGCTATGACAAGAATTATTTTACTCTTAGTGCCATCCTCTGCACCAAGAACAGAAATACGGAGGTGATCAGTATGTGTGATAGAATGACTGGAATAACCTTCTGTCTAATGATATGATTTTCATGTTCAGGAATGCTATACATATGTTGTCTCTATTTATTTTCCATATAGTTTTTTTTTAAAGATTTTTTTATTTATTATTTATGCATACAAGCTGGGGTACAGACCAGAGGTGTGGGGCGGTGAGAGGGTTCACCAGAGACAGAGCGGGGAGCAGCACACGCAGATCGAAGGAAATACACTGCTGAGGGGAGCAGCGGGCGAGGCAGGAGAGGTCCGCCGCACCATGTGGGTATCTCCCTGGCCCTGCGTCGAACCTGCATCGCCGCTGCCGACAGCTCCACAGCGCAGTGCCCAACCACTGCGCCACCAGGGAGGCCCTATTTTCCATATAGTTTTAATCCATAAAGTTTTTCCCACTCATTGCTCTGAAAGCTACCATCTCTCCACTCTTTATAACACTCCCCATCCTGCCACATGCTCCACAAAACCTTCTCTGATCCTGCACTGCTAGTGTGTGACCTAGCGAGCAGCCGGGGGAGTGGAAAGACCCAGCCTTTGGAGCCAACATGCCCAGTCAGCAGTGAGGTATTGACCAAGTTACTTAAAACTTTTCAAGTTCTGGCTTCCTAATTTATAGAGTAAATTCAGAGCAGAGTTTTTATCTGTTTCCTAGTGTCCTGAGGATCAAATGGAGCCATGATTCTGAAGTCTCTGGCATATGGTAGGTGTTTTTGAATAAATAAAACTTTTATCCAAGGAAAATTTTTAAGGAGCAGAACTTACCAAATCTTAAAAGAGTATAAAGAACATCCTAGAGGGGCAGATAAAGCCAGTAACTTTTTCTTGTGTTTTCAGTCTAATAAATCAAATTATTAACATCAAGTTTGGGGAGGGAAATGAATTTCTACAGAAGGTAATAACACCATATGCTACCAATTATAGCCCATAATTGTGCCTTCTTAGGCATTATGAACAGAAAATCTATAAAGGGATTTTATAATGATTTTTAAGTAAGACACAGTTGTGACCAACATTCTGTAGATACTGAATTGCTTTATAAACTAAAAACTATTTAGCTATATTAAAGTCTACATGCTGTACATGCCGAAATAAAAACCCAACAAACTAAAAGTATTTGGGAACTTTGAATGGAATTTCCCTAACCTTAGGAGGAACACCGCAAGTCTAACATCATAACTGCCAGTTGTGGAATTAATTCTAAGCCATTCTAAGATCTGCCTGACAAGTATTTTATTTGGCAAGAATAGAACAGTATGTTATAAAGGATCTCTGAAATTCTGGGTTCTGGTTCAGGGATAATCTTAGTTTTCCTTTAATGCTACTTTACAAAAAGAAGAAGCATAAGATTTACAGGTTAGACTAGAAATATCCAGGAGATGATTTTGAAGTTGTTGACATGACATAGTGTTTTGTCACCACTTCACTTTTTTTAAAGGTTCGTTTTAACATTCTTCACATTATTGGTTGAACTGATCTATGTTAAGTCCTACCCTTTGTCAAGAAAACACACACACACACACATGCACACATGCACACACACATGGCACACCAGAAGGCCTTGATCTCGGCACAGACAAGAGAGGAGAGCGTTCACACCAGCAGCCCCCACAGCATGTTCTGTGAGCCAACACACAGCAGAATGTGTGCCTGACAAACGCTCAGAATGTCAGGAAATTGAGACTGTGGGTAAAGAGAGTGGTCAAATAACTTCAATTCCTCACACCATGAGGAATGCTCGGAGGAATTTGTTCTTTCACTTCCAGGAAACAGTGCTGTCGAATGGACTTTATCTCAAATGCCAAACAGACCAACCATGGCAGCCTGAAAATTCCCTGGCAATGCTGTATGTTAATTTGCAAGGAAGTTATTATGTGTAAGTTCTTCAAAAAAGCACACCTCACCAAATATTGATGTATGTATTTCATTTGTGAGAAAAGCAAGTGTTTGTCTGTTTAGCTGAAAACAAATTTCGTATTTGAATTGCCTTCATCTGCTAAGCTTCAATCTGGGCAACATATGAGTAATAAGAAATTCATCCGTGTGCAGGGCCTCCTAGATTATTCATCACACGGTTATTATATTCTTTAAAATGTCCAGGATCCAATAACTGTGTACTGTTCAGTTTCCACAGGTGCACAATTTGGTAAGATTGGAAAGGACTGAACAGCAGTCATTCAGTGGCTAACATCCATTGTGAAAAGCCTGAACAGGAATGACTGATGGAGAGATCTCCACAAAGAAGAGAAATAATGATGGAATGATATTTATGGAGAAGCATAACAACAAAGACTTTCAAAGTAATGTACTAACATCAAAGGCTTGAGTGCTCAGAGGGTGTCAAATAGAAATTCAGGACTATTGAATTTGAATATTTAAGTTCAGTTGGAATCTGAACCTCACCCCCAAAATGTAGAAGGAAGTATTAAATATTTTTCTTATTGTATTCTAAAAAAACCTATCTGCTTCTATTGAACTTGCTCATATGTAACAATAAATTTGGTTTGTGTGGCACTCTGCTTCCCTTTGGTTTGAAGACAATTATTCTTAAATTTATGACACTTGAATTCTTAACACAAAAGTTATAAACAAGTGGAATATAAACTTAAAAACTTGGTTTTAACTATTTATGCTTGGGTACATAGACTTTTTTGATGAAATTGGTCTAATTGAGGGGTGAATTAATGAAATTCAACATTTTCAAGCAACCCAAGTATACACTAAGTCAATACATAAGTGACACTGGGCTAAATCACACATTTTTTGGAAGGTGATGGGGCGTTCATCATCAAGACTTCTCAAATGAAAACCCAGTGTTACAGGGCAGGGAGGGGGCACCCCAGAATCCCCAAACCTGCCTGCTCTAAATAGGTCTGCTATCCACTGCATCAAGACAAAACATACTTTAGTGCACAAGACCACTAATGGAAAGGAACTTTAATATGATTAGTGTGCAATACAGAAAAGGGAAAGAATAAAGTTTCCAAATCAAGCACCCAAAGTTACCTATCCCCTCAAGAATAAATGCCCAACCAAACAGGGTTGGTCCAAAGCAGGGCCACCGAGGCCCACAAGCCTGCCACAAGTCTAAAACATGCTCTGGTGGGGACCCATAGTAGAGGGTCAGAAACAGCAAGACAAGTCTGGGAGGAAAAGAGCAAAATCAAAATCAAGATCAAAGCTGCCAGTATTAACTTCCCCACGAGTCTCTCACCCACATCTGTTTGAACCAGTCCAAAGCCAAGAAACAAGGGTAGTTTTTTCACATGTCTCTCTGCTCCATGTGCCTCCCCCAGGTCTCCTGGTTCTCCATCCTGCTTCCTTCTTCAGTCCTCTCTCCAGCTCTTCCCTCCCTTGCTTAGCTCCACCCTCTCTTGGATGAGGCGGGAAACTTGGGACCTCCCCTTTCCCAGGGAACCACCCTGTTACACTAGGTCTAGCAAATCACTGAGGTGGTGAATCCCTGACCAGGACAAGAGGACTGTACTTCATTTATAATTCATAACAATGTCTGTTGAAAGTTGGAGAGCTTTTTAAAAAAGGAGATCTTCCCAAGTGGTATGGTGGTAGGATAACTACAAGGACCACACTGGAGGAAATAAATCAAATAATATAAAAAAAAATAACAAAAATGTAAGATAACAAATAAAGAAAATATTTTAAAAAAGAAAGAAGAAAGAAAATTTTGCTCAAATACATCTCCTCCAGGAGGCTTTCTGTGAATCAGTTTCCCCCCACTATCACAAAATGAAATGTTCTTATTTGATATGATTTGGCAAGGTTTTATAGGGGGTAGGTATCCAGGAACACAAAACAATTTTTCCATATAAAGCAATGGTAATAGCATTCCCAGATCCAAAATAATAACCTAGCAAATCATACCACCTAGGGACTTTATTTTCAGATTTCTGGAAAAATCTGTATTTGAGGGATCATCCACCATCCCCTTCCACCCATCCCCACCACCCACCCCTGCCAGTGCCCCCAGCATTGACCCCTGAGCATTGTTCCACTTCTGCTCTTACCACTCTTTCTACTCGTGTTTTCTCTCCTGGAACACACCCTTTTCACCCTTGCATCTTTAATACTTACTCCAATGCCTATTCACAGGAGTAGTCAACAGATAGTATTGAAATGAAATTCCCTAATTTTTCTTTTACTATTACTACTATGTGGTATGTGTTAAGTTGTGCTGAAGTTACCTTGAACATTAAGTTCCATGAATGGAAAGACTAACTCTAAAGGAAAGTAAACAATTTTACATAAAAAATAAGAATGATGGTAATGAATCTCCATCTGAAGGTGATGCATTTTTCAACTGACATCACACAGTAAATTCTCTCTTTTTCTGAACCACCTTCTTCTGTGAAAGAAAGCTAAAAATCAATACAGAGAAGTCTGTATACATGTATGTTATATACATATGATGTACCAGAGATATGCACACTTAAATAGTTTTACTTACTAAAAGTAAAGATCTAAAAGTTAAAAAAAAAAATAAAAAAGGCCTTTACCTACTTATCCCAGAAATTCTGGATCCAAAGTTCTATGATGGCTCCAGACATGTTCATTTGATTTTTATTATGAAGATTCTTAAATACTTTCAAAAGGAGGCTAGTGTAGTGAATGCCCAATGTACCCACCATCAAGCTTCGATTTATGGCCTACCTTGTTTCATCTACATCCCTGCCATCCCCCTTATTATTCTGAAGCAAATCCCAGAAGTCACTTTTTTTCTGTAAATATTTCAGTATTTATCACTAAAAGATTGGGACTTTAAAAAAACAATAAAACTCATTGAGATTAGGGAGGAAAACTACATCTATTTGAAAATGACATGCATTTATATACAGAAAACCCCCAAATAGACACATACAAAACTATTAGACCAAATAAGTTCATTTAACAAAGTAAAAGGATAAAGAGCAATATACTTCACCAATGAATAGTTTGAAAATGAAATTAAGGGAACAATACACTTAAAAATAGCATCAGAAAGACAAAAATACTTAGGAGTATATTTAGAAAAAAGAGACTTGAACACTGAAAACTACAAAAAAATTATTGACAGATATTAAAGAAGACCTAAATAAATGGAAACATATCTTTGTTCGTGGATTAAGCAATTTAATATTAAGATGAAAATTATCTCTAAACTAATCTATAGATGTAATGCAATACTGATCAGAATCTCAAAACTCTCAATTCTTTTCTAGAGAAACGGACACACTAACTCTAAATGTCATTTAGAATTGCAAGATATCAGAAGAGCTAACACAAACTTGAAAAGAAAAACAAAGGTGGAGGAATTACAATTCCCATGTTCAAAAGCTACAGAAACACCAGGATTCCAGCCTTGCTCTATATTAGGGATCCTCAGCAACCCCTTGTTGAGTACCCTTGACTCCAGGCCCAACCAACAACTCCTAGGGAGCAGACAAACTTGCAGGACTTGTTATCCACTGCAGACCCCAGCTACACCGAGAACTGCCTCCCAATCAGCCTTCCAGCACCACCCAGTACACCAGAGCTCTAGCCTGGACCATGTAAGACCTTGCTCTACACCTGAGAACACCACTGACACCAAGCCTGGCCTCCAGTTCCTTAGAAGCAGACAGAGGCCCAATTTGCAACCTTTCAGGACCTAGCTATTCACCATGGGCCATAATCACACCAGGAAGTGCATCCCACTCACCCACATATGGCCTCCTTCTATATCAGGAATCTTCAACACCCTCTTTCATCTTGGTGACCAGAAAAAGACACTGAGACACCATTCCTTAGTGAATGAAGTTTCAACAAATCAGACTCTAGATTCAGCATCCCCCCTATCCTCCCAAACACCAGAACAAGGCCTAATTGCTTGGGGAGACTCTAGCACCACCTCAGATCCTACAAGACCCCAATAGCTATACCCAACATCAAGTAATCACCCAGAACAGTGGGGGAGAAGGACTCATGCACAACAAAAGCCCCAACTTCAGCAGAACAAACAAAGCAAGCAATGGGGAGAAGGAAAACTACAAATGGCCAAGGAAGCCCTCAGGGGACTAATACACCACACAGAGAAAATCAAACTCCAGAACCCAACAAAACTACACAGAAAATTTCTTCTTCTTGTCAGATGAAACATTCACAATTACCGTGATTGAGAGGGTCAGAGAACTCAAACGCAAAGAAGACTCAGAAAACAAATCAGAGATATACGAGAAGATGCAGAAAAAAAAAAAGAATGCTATGAGAAACATAATCCATGAATAGAAGATCAAGAGTGAAACATCAAGTCATAAAATAATGGAATGTTAGGATGTAAAAAGATCAATGGAGGAAGTTAAAATAAATTGAAAAAGCCATGAAAATAGAATAGATGATATGGAAGAATGAATTAGTATACTCAAAGATACAGATAAGAGAAATGAAAGTAAAGAGAAATACAAAGGAAATGAATAAAGAAACACTTCAAGAACTATATATCACAAGAAAAGGAAACATAAAAGTTATAGGAATCTTAGAGGGAGAAAAGAGAGACAAGACAGCTGAAAAACTATTCAAGGGAATAACTGAAGAAAACTTCCCAAACTTGAAGAAGGAAATGAAAACAGACATCCAGGAAGCTATCAGCATGTTAAACTATCAAAATAAAAAAGAAAACTACAACAAGACACATAGCAGTAAAGCTTCCAAGATTTTAAAACAAAGAAAAATTAATGAAGCTCACGAGAGGGAAGAAACGGATAACCTATAAAAGAAAACCAACTAATCTGACATCAGACTTCTCAGAAGAAACACTATGGGGAAGAAGAGAATGGAATGACAAATTAAAAAAACTCCAAGACAAAAAAACTCCAGCCAAGAATATTTTGCAAAGCTCTCCTTCCCATATGTGGAAAAAATAAACACCTTCTCAGACAATCAAATTCTTCAGATATTTGCTGCAACTAAACCCCCACTCCAAGAAATATTACAAACACCTTAGAATCTAAACCAACAAGTGTATGAACATTCTACTGAATAGAACCACAAAACAATGAACAAAATGACAATTAAAGACTTTGAAGTATCAATCATCCAAACTTTGGTGTTCTAAACTCACCAATAAAAAGACACAGAGCAGAATGTTGGACTAGAAAACAGAATCCAACCTTCTGCTGCCTTCAGAAAACATATCTAAGCTCCAAAGAGAAAAATACTTTGAAAGGATAGGATTGGAAAACAGTTCTACAAAAAAGTGGTACCCAAAAGGAGGCAGGGCCAGCCATACTTATATCAAATAAAATAAACTTGATGCTAAAAAAGGTGAAAAGAGGGCCTCTCTGGTGGCACAAAGGAGCTATCAGCACAAAGGTTAAGTCTCAGTAATCAGCAGCCACTACAGCACAAGTTCGATACCAGCCAGGGAGCTGACCCACATGGTGCAGCAGACTTCTCCTGTCTTGCCCGCTGCTCCCCTCAACAATGTATTTCAGTCAATCCACCTGTTCTGCTCTCCACTTATCTCTCGTGAATCTTCTCAACCCCCTATATCCCAGCTCTTGTATACGTAAATAAATAAATCTTTAAAAAATAAAAATTAAAAAAGGTAAAAAGAAACATGGATGGACACATTATAATGATGAATGGGACAATATACCAGGAAGACCTAACACTCATCAATATATACTCACCAAATGAGGGCATACCAAAATGCATTAGGCAATTGCTGTAATCTCTGAAAACAGACATTGGAAAATACACATATGTGGTAAGAGATTTCAACACCCCACTCTCATCAATGGACTAATCACTGGGGCAGAAAATAAATAGGGAGGCACAATAGCCCTAAACAAAGATCCAGACCATGAGGGCTTAACACACCTCTACTGGACACCGCACTCCCCCAAAATAAAATACACTTTTTTTCTGAAGTGCTCATGGAATATTCTCCAGGATCAACCACATATTGGATCACAAGCCAAACATCAACAAGCACATGAAGTTCATACCAAGTATCTTTGCTGACCATAAAGGCATCAAACTGTTACTGGAACCACGGCAGGAGCTGCCTCAGAGGCAGGAGCCATCTCAGTGGTGGGCACCAGCAGCAGCAGTGGTGTTCCCTCACCCTGCTGCTCCACCACAAGCCAGTTCTGGCTGTGGCTCCAGAGAGCCCAGCAACCTCTGTTTTGTGTGTACTTCCTGGATTATGGAGTGGGCCCATCAAGTGGGAGCTATGAGCTGATTGGTGCTAACTGTTCCAATCAGCATCAGGATTGAAAAATGGTCCAATCAAACTTGTGAAAAGAGGATATAAGCCAGGGTTGGAGGAAGCTAAAACAGAATGTTCCAGCCTCCTATGAAAGAAGGGGAAGATTGTTCCTGACCTCCAAAGCAAGAAGAAGGACCTGAAGCTGAAAGAAGAAAGAAGAAAGAAGCATCAGTAATAGCCAGTGTTGTCCAGCACTCCTGGTGACCAGTGGTACCATCACTACTGGCCAGTGTGGTCCAGCTCTGTTGACAGCTGACCAGTACTCTGCTTGTACTTCTGGTGGACACTATCTGGATGAGAGAGCCAGCCACTTGTGACTATAGTAAACTCTTTGTTTCCCCTGTTTGTAAAATAAACCCCATGATGGTTGTTTCTGGAGCCTAAGTTCCCTTGCAATTGTGCGTGTTGGGTGAGAACCCACAGATAGTGCCCTCTCCTCTACTGGGCACTGTCCTTTGATAAGCCCCTATTGTATGGTATTGGATTGCTTTAGCCCTTGGTTTTGACTTTTGACCTTTCAGGGCTTTTGGAAGCTCTCTTGTCTTAGAGCTTGGGCAGGTGGGTGATCATTCCATCCTATCCCATCCTCCTGCCCTGAACACCTCAGTTTCAAAACTAGAAATCAAATATAAAAAAGAATGCATGGAGATCTTCCATTATGTGGAGACTAAACAATACTGTACTGAAAGACCATTGGATTAATGAGAAAAGGAAAGAAGAAATTAAAAAGGACCTGGAAATAAATGATAACAAGGATACAATCTCTCAGAATTTATGGGACACAGCAAAAGGAGTATTAAGAGGAAAGTATATGGCAATACAGGACTACAATAAGAAACAAGAAAGAACCCAAAGAAACAGCCTAATCTCCCACCTCCAGGATATAGAAAAAGAAGAAGAAGAATAACGACAACAGAAACTGGTAGAAGAAAGGAGTTTTTTTAAAAAAAGCAAAAATAAATGAAATAAAAATCAAAAAGGCAGTTCAGAAGTTGAAAAAAATAAACACAATAGACAAACCTCAAATAAGGCTCACAAAGAAAAAGGGGGATAAAACTCAAATAAATAGTATCATATATACAAGAGAAGAAACATCAGACACAGAAACTATGCAGAGGATAATTAGATTACTATGAATATTTATATGCAAGCATATTCAACAATCCAGAGGAGAAAATCTTGGGATTATACAATCATCCAAGGTTGAATAAAGAAAGAATAGAAAACTTTAACAAACCAATTACAAGCAGTAAAATTGAAACTAATCAAAACCCTCCCCCAAAACGAAAGTCCAGTATCTGATGATTTCACAAAAATTTCTACCAAATGTTCAAAAATGAACTAATGACTATGCTACAAATCTTTTTCAAAAATTGTGAAAAAAGGTAAACTACCAGATACATTTTATGAAGCTAACATCACACTAATACCAAAACCAAATAAAGCCAACTCAAAATAAGAAAACTTCAGACCAATCTCCCTAATGAACACGAACACTAAAATCCTCAAGATAATCTAGAAAACGAAATTCAGCAATGCATTGAAAAGATTATACACCATGACCAAGTGGGATTTATTCCATGGAAACAAGCATGTTTCAACATCTGAAAATCAATTAATGTAGTTCTTCACATCAACAAAATGTATAATATAAACCATATGATCATATCAATAGATGCCGAGAAAGCATTGATAAAGTTCAACATCCATTTATGAGGAAGTCCCTTGAAAAACATGTCTTCTTAACACAATAAAAGTCACACATGACAAACCTACAGCTAACTTCATTCTCAATGGTGAAAAACTGAAAACCTTCCCATTAACATCTGGAACAAGACAGGGATGTCCACTTTCATCAATGCTTTTCAATATAATACTGGAAGTCCTAGCTAGAGAAATTAGGCAAGAGAAAAACATAAAAGGAATCCAAATTGAGAAGAAGTAAGTAAAACTACCATTTTTTTTGTAGATGGTGTGATCATGTGTAGAATCTTAAAACACCCATGTAAAAACTTATTAAAATAATAAACCAGTTTAATAAAGTATTAGGTTACAAAGTCAATACAAAAAAATCAGTAGCCTTTCTATATGAAAACAATCAATCTGAACAGGAAAATTAAGAAGCCATCCCATTTACAATAGTAAAAAAATAATAATAATAAAATACCTGGGAATAAACCTAATAAAGGAAGTGAAAGACCTATACAAGGAAAATTACAAAATATTATTAAAAGAAATAGGAGACACAAAAAAATGGAAAGACTTCCGCTGCTCATGTTGAATAGAAGTGATGAAAGTGGACATCCTAGTCTTGCACCAGATCTTAGTGGTAAGATTCAGTTTTTTGTCACTGAGAATGATGTTAGCTGTGGTTTTGTAATATATGGCTTTATTATGTTAAGGTAGGCTCTATTTATCTCGAGTTTTTTGAGAGTTTTCATGTAAGTAGATGTTGAATCTTATGAAACACTTTATCAGTGTCTATTGATATGATCATATGGTTTTTATCTTTCTTTTTGATGTGCTAAATTATGTTGATTTATTTTTTGGATGTTGAACTACACTTGTATCTCTGGTTTAAATCCTATTTGGTTATGGTGTATAAGTCTTTAAATTATTTTCATTCAGTTTGTGAAGATTTTATTGAGGAGTTTTGCATGTGTTCTTTAGGTAAATTGGTCTGTATTTTTCTCTGTGTGTGTGCGTGGTTTTTTTTTTAATCTGGTTTTGGCATTAGAGTGATGTTGGTCACATAAAATGTGTTTGATAGTATTCTTTCTCAATTTCTTGGAAGAGTTTGAGCAGAATCAGTATGATTTCATCTTTGAAGGTTTGGTAGAATTCACTTATGAAGCCATCTTGTCCTGGACTTTGTTTTTTGGGAGAATTTTGATTATTCAATTATTTCAACTTCCTTCTTGTGATTGGTTTGCTCAGGATTTCTATTTCTTCCCTATTCAGTGTTAGATGATTATGTATTTCTGAGACCTTGTCCTTCTCTTTTAGGTTATCAAATGTATTAGCATATAAATGTTCATACTAGTCTCTTATTATTCTCTGAACTTCTTCAGTGCATGCTGTATCTTTTCCTCTTTCATTTCTGCTCCTATTTATTTGAGGTTTTTTGTTCGTTCGTTTTCTTAGTGAACCTAGGTAAATGTTTGTCTATTTTTTTTAAGAACCCACTTTTGGTTTCTTTAACCGTTTGAACTATATTTTTATTCTATTTCCTTTATTTCTGCAATAATATTATTTACTTCCTCCTACTGCCTTTTGGTTTTGTTTGTTCTTTTTCTAGTTATTTTAGGTGGGGGTTAAGGTTATTTGTTTGAGCTTTGTCTTGTTTCTTAATATTAGCCTGTATTGCTATATGCTTTCCTCTTTGTACAGCTTTTGCTATGTCCCTCAGGTAGGCTGTGTCCTCAATGTCATTTGTCTCATGGTATTTTATTTTTTGACTTGCCTATTAACCCAGTAGTCTTTCAGTAGTGTGTTGTCCAGTTTCCATATATTGCAGGTTTTCCTTGCTTTCCATTTGTAGTTGATTTCTATTTCTAGTTTGATACATTTATGGTAAAACAAGATGCTTGTTATGGTATCAAACTTCATGAATTTGTTGATACTTGCTTTATGACCCAATGTGGTCAATCCTGGAGAATGTCCCACTGCACTTAAGAAGAATGTGTATTCAGTTTTATGGGGGTGCAGTGCCTTATAAATATTAGGCCCATATTATCTAAATTTTTATTTAAGGCTAATATGTCCCTATTTACTTTCTGTCTAGTCGAGCTGTCCATTGGCAAAGTTCCTACAAATGTGTTTTTTCTAATGATTGTTTTCAGAGTTGGTAGTAATTGCCTAATATATTTTGTTGTTCCTTCATTTGGTGAGTGTTATGTCTTCCTGATGTATTATTCCCTTAATCATTGTATGGTGTCCATCTCTGTTTCTTGTTGTATTTCTTTTAACTGAAAGCATATTTTGTATAAGTGTGGCTGCCCCTGCCTTCCTTTGGGTTACATTTACTTGTAGCATTATTTTCCAACCTTTTATTCATAGTCCATATTTATCTGCAGGTCAAGTACATTTCTAGAGATAGCAAAAAAATTGGATTCTGTCTCCTAATATAACCAGATACTTCATGCCTTTAAATGGTGAGTTTAGTCCAGTAATATTTAGAGTGATTACTGATATATGAAAGCCTGATGTTGCCATTTTGTCCTTTTTAAAAATGGTTCCATTTCCTTTTCCAGTTCTTTGTGCGTGTTCTTCAATTTAGATACAAGAATTTCTTTAAATAGTTCTTGTAGGGGGAGTTTAGCATTTGCAAATTCCTTCAGTTTTTGTTTGTCTGTGAAGGCTTTTATTTTCCCTCATATCTGAAGGAAAAACTCACAGGATACAATATTCTTGACTGACAGTTTTTATTTTTAAGTATTTGGATCATATCATTCTATTCACTCCTTGCCTGTGGTCTTTCTTCAGAGAAATCTGATGTTAGCCTAATCATGGTACCTTTAAAGGTTATCGGCTTCATTCCCCCTTACAAATTTCAATATTCTTTCTTTGTCCTGAACTCATGGACATTTCACTGCTATATGTCTTGGTGTAGGACTTGTTTTCTTTATGTACCCAGGGTTCTTTTAGCTTCCTGGATATGTATATTTAGTTTCTTCTCCAGGTTCAGGAAGTTTTCCTTATTATTTCTTTATTTTATATTTTTCTCTATTATTCTTTGAACACATTTTCTGTTCCTCTCCTTCCCTCCCTCCCAGCTGCTCTCCCCCCACCCTTCTTCTTCCAGTATACCCATTGTTATTATATTGTCTTTCCACATGGAATAAGATATTTCTTGGAGTGTTTCTCCATTTTTTTTTACTTCATTCCTCTCTTTCCTTTACTACCTAAATTCTTTTTTCATTTATTTCTTCAAATTTACTGATTTGGTCATTCATTTGGTCTATTCTACTTCCATATCTTTCTCCAGAATTTTTCGTCTCTTTTATTGTTCTTTTCATAACCTGAATCTCTATTATTTTCTTATTTAAAGGTTCAGTTTCAGGGCCTTCCTGGTGGTGCAATGGGTTGAGCACAGCACTGTGAAGCTGTCCAGAGCCACTGCAGCACAAATGCGATCCCCTACCAGGGGGATTCCCACATGGCGCAGCAGACCTCTCCTGCCTTGCCCGCTGCTCCCCACAGCAGTGTACTTCAGTCCCTCTGCCTGTTCTGCTCCCCACTCTGTCTCTGGCAAATCCTCTCAGCACCCCACACCTCTGGCTTGTACCCCAGCTTGTATGCATAAATAAATAAATCTTTTTAAAAAAAAATAAATAATGAACATCTTTTCAAAAAAAAAATAAAATAAAGGTTCAGTTTCATCAGTTTTCACAATATGTGGAATATAGAATAATCACATGAAGGAGCAGACAAAACTGGAAAGCTGACCATATATGTGCGGCAATTGGGAGGAGAGGAGTGTTAACAGCATGTGGAAGAGCATAGGGAATAAGGTGATGGACAATGGGTGCTTTGGTAGTGGGAGAACTACAATGACCACACCTGAAGGGAGAAGTCATACATTGTCCAACAATTAACAACAATGTAAGAAAAAAGTAGCACATTTAATAATTGAAAAAATAGATAAATAAATAAAAGGTTCAATTTTTCCCATTTATATATGTATATTTTATTTATATCTTTACATTATTGCATATTCCCCATGGGTTACCCACCACCAATTCACCTGTGAACTGTCACCATAGTCCTTGTGCTCTTTTCTCCCCCGTTTTGAACCCTTGTCCTTCCCCTCCCTCACTGAATGTCCCTCATTTCTTGTTGCCTGTTAGTTTTGGTTTTTGTTTTTGTTTTGTTGTTGTTGTTGTTACCTTCTCCTCCTGATATCTTGTTTGGTTCCCCTATATTCCTCTTATAAGTGAAACAATTCGATATTTTTCTTTTTCTTTCTGGCTTATTTCTCTGAGCATGATCCCTTCTAGCTCCATCCATGTTGCTGCAAATTGCATGAGTTTATCTTTTTTGATTGCTGAATAGTATTCCATTGTGTATATATACAACATCTTCTTGATCCAGTCATCTATTTTTGGGCATCTGGGTTGTTTCCATATCTTAGCTATTGTAAACAATGCTGCAATAAACATGGGGGTGCATGTGTCCTTCTGGATTAATGTTTTTGTGTCTTTTGGGTAGATTTCCAGAAGTGGTATTGCTGAGTCATATGGAAGCTCCATTTTTAGCAGTTTGAGGAATTACCATACAGCTTTCCATCGTGGTTGGACCAGTTTGCATTCCCACCAGCAATGTAGGAGAGTTCCTTCAAAAGGTTCAATTTTAATCTTTTGTTTTTGTAAGTAGATTTTATTTCTTAGAACATTCATTTTTAATGAATTTTCCTTGAATGTCTTTATCATGACAATTGATTTCTGCTTCTGATAGGAAGAAGAGATCTTCCATGTTTCTGTGATTGGGTTCTGGAGATTTGTTCTTTTTCTATGGTGTAGTATTACCCTGTGGACTCATGTTGCTGTTTGTCATATTTTTTTGTCTCCCCCACTTTTTTTTTCTTTTAAGTCCCCACTGCTTTGTTGGGGATTTGCAGCATGGTTCTTTCCACCTATGTTCAACCAGGGGTGGTCTTTTTTGGGTAATTCAGTTGCTGCTCTGAGGGCTTTGGCTGTTACCAGTGGCAGTTTCTGAGCCAGGTGTGGTCCCTCACTCCAGATCCGTTTTGAATAGCTTCTTTCCTCTACAACATGTCAATATGTCATAGGCTTACCATACAATTTTGGAAAGTTCATTTTAAACATGTTTCATTAAGGGAAGTCTAAGGGCCCCATTTAAAATACACAGACCTAAGTAGTTTGTCCAGTTTCAGCCCATGCTGATTATCTTTAACAAGATCATTTAGTTTTATTTAATGACATACATCTCTGAATTGATTAAATGGGACCATGTTAGTGGTGAATTTAGTGGTGTCAGAGAACCTAATAGAATTATAGGAAAGAAAGTTCTCATACTTATCTCTCTTTCACCAGAAAGGAAGAAATCCAAACTGGGCATCAGCAACCCACCATACCTGTGCCATCACTAGTAGTGATGATGATGATGACAATGACAGTAATGACACTGAAGATTACTAATTATTCTGTACTTATCCGTGTGTAAACTGTGTGCCCATTACCATACTCAGGTCTTTAAAACATTATTCCCTTTTATATTCACATTGTCTCTCTCACAACATCCATTCACAGATGAGAAAACTGAGATGGTTGAGATCTTTTCTGATTTCTTAGCAGACAAGTGTTGCCTGAGCAACCTGTAATCTTTTCAATATCAGGAGTGTGGGAGAGCCTCCACAGTGCGCCCAGCACTATTCAAACTTCCAGAAACACCTTTGGCTGACTTCAGTGTTAGAAAGAAGCTGTTTGATATCAAAGGAGTTTCATGTGAGCATCCTCTGTGGTCATTACATTTTAAAACTAAGTTTGTTGACTCAGATAATTCTTCTACTGATGGGAAGTATGGGGAGGTATTTGAAACACAGGTGCAGCCCTATTTCCTAAATCACAAAAAGGTGAGTCAGAACTTGGTTTTCCTGAAAATGACAACCTCAAACAAACTATTCCCAGGTGGAGGTACACTGACATTTTTAAAAATTCCTCAGTATCTATTATCATTTATGATTTTTACTTTGCCCTTTGTAAGGCAGTACATTAATTATAAGAAGCATCTTTAAATAATCAAATATTTCTCTGAAAACAGCTAAACTGATTTTCCTCAATAGTGCTTTTCATCATGTATGTAGCTAGACACTATATTCATGTGGCTGACTTAAATTTGGTTTCTGCTAAAATCAACTGTGAAGGAGAGGAAAGCAAAGTACAAGCTGTAAAATCAATGAGGCAGAAAATAAATCCTCTACCTCTATAAAAGTGTTCCCAGAAATAGTGAACATAGGCTAAAAGTTACACAGGACAATCTGAACTAAAATCATTTCTAGACTCAGGACATATGGCCAAATGGCAGCCAGTTGACAGAAAGATCTCAGAGAGCTAAAGAAATTAGGAAATTCAATATGAATGTTTTAAAATAGTAACTGTATTTTTCTTTTTTGCTTACCTGTACTTTCTGATTTTTCTCTAATGAGAAAATGTGTCTTTATGGTCAGAAAACAACATAACAATAAAATCTTGTTTTGAGAAACTGGAAAAGGGTATTAGAAGAGAGTTGGGGGTGGAATCACAACTGGAAAAGTCGTGAGTCTGAGCAGCCCCCTCAGTCATGTCAGAGTTCCCAACTCTAACAACTTTCAGCCAAATCCTCTTCATCCTCCACTTCCCTAGTGTGTTCATGCAGTTGAGGTGGCAGAAAGTGGTGTAGAGTTTGGAAAGTCACTTGAATGAGACTTTTTCTGTTTAATAGTTAACAGTGAACAAGTTTGGTGACTTGCACAGTGGCTGTGAGATTTTTCAAAATGCCAGTGTTGGATCTTCCCCCAGAGGCACTGCTTAAGTGGGTCTGGTTGGGCCGAGACAGTATTTGGAAACTTTCCAGATGTGAGTTATTATATAATGGGGAGAGTTTCTCTTTGGACGATGAAACTGTTCAGAAAAGGATGGTGGTGGTGGTTTACAATGTTGCCAAAGGACTTAATGCCAGTGACTTATATACCTGAAAAGGGTAAGATGATGAATGTTATAAATGTTGTATTTTGTCACTGTTTGCAAATTTCAAATTTTCCATAATAAAACAGACAGGCAATGACTTCTTGCAGCCAGCATCGAGACTTAGGCTTCCAATGTGGGGTTAAGTTTCTTCTAGGATTTTTCTCACAGGATTCTCAGAGCAACCTTATGAGACCACTATTCTGATAAACTCCATTTATCAGAATAAAATGGGGCTCAGAGATTTAAATCGCCTAAAGATTTATAGTAAGTGGATAAACGAGGTTTCTGATACAAATTTTACTCTTCCCCCTGCTCCTCCCTTCGTTTTCCCTCCTTCCATCCTCCTGCTCTACCTCCTCCTCCTCCCCGCCTTTCTCCATTACTTCTACTCCATTTCCTTCTTCACCTCCCGTTCTTCAATCTCCTCTGTCCCACCCACCCTACCCCCATTTCTTCTTATTTTTTATTAAACACATTTGTTCATTCTGAGATTGGTATAGCTGCCAGCAAAACAAAGTTGTTCATCATCTTTTCTGTACAATGGGCCAAGGCTGAACTTCACTGAAAACTATGCAATGTATTTACAATAAATTTATTTTTATTTTAGATTCACTGAAAATATTAAAACACACAACAAAATGAGAGATTTGAATATTACTATTTTTAATAGCAAAGTTATCCCTGTAACAACAACATGCTAGCAAGTCACCAGTCCCAGATGGAAAGACTGTTCAATGTTGAAGAAAGTGACAAATAGATCTGAGGCAGATGCCTCCTCTTCTGGTCTGGTTTCTTAAACAAGTGTTGTTTTCCATCGTCCAGCACTTTGCCGTTCTCCCTTCTTTCAGCTTATTTGAATTCAGAATAATTGTTGAAGTCTGGCTGGCGGGGTCCAGAGCAGGGAGTTTCCATCCTTACTTGTTTCAGAAATAAATTTCAGTGGAATATCTTTCACTCTGGCTAAGCAGGGTCTTAAACTTTTTTTTTTTTTTGAGTCATCAACCTCTTTAACGATCTGGAGAAGCCCTATGGACCCCTTCTCAGAAGATTTTATAAGGCATAAAATAAAAAGCATATTTATAAATGAAAACAGCTTTAATTGTTTTCATACAAACAATGATCAAATATTTGTAAATGTTGTGATATAGTAATATATCTGTTTCTTTATTCATGCTCTAAGATCTGATGGCAGATATATATGAGCTGATTATAAATTGTATTTCTTTTTTTAAAAATATATTTATTTATTTATATATACAAGAACTGGGGTGTAGGCCAGAGGTGCAGGGGGGTGAGAGGATTCACCAAAGACAGAGTGGGGAACAGAACAGGCAGATCTACTGAAATACACTGCTGAGGGGAGCAGCGGGTGAGACAGGAGAGATCTGTTGAGCCATGTGGGATTGAACTTGTGCTGCAATGGCTGGTGATAACAGCGCTGTGTCTTTAACCCCTACGCCACCAGGGAGGCCCACATAAATAGTATTTCAAGAATGAATACGATTGTTATATGATATGAACATATCTATATGTTGCCGATAAAGACACAATTTCTGCTAATGCTACCCGAATGGGCTGCCTATATTCATATTGGAAGGAAAAGATAGATTACAGAGAGAAGCTAGAAAAAACAAAGATATAAAGATCCCACCTTAGGTGCTGTGATAAGGACTATATAAAATAATATGCCATGTTCCAATACCATTGTCTGGGTGACAGTTTATCCACCCCTTGGTTGCTTCCAAATTTTGGCAATTATCAGTAAAGCAGACTTTTATATGGACCTAAGTTTTCAGTTCCTGTGGGTAAATACCAAGGAGTAAGTTTGCTGGATCATATGGTGAGAGTATGTTTCGTTTTGTAAAATGTTGCCAAATTGTCTTCCAAAGTGGCTGTACTGTAACTCACCTGAGTCCAAAGTCCTGTAAAGTTGGTGTCCCCTGGAGGGGGTTTGCTGATGAGAATAAAAGCCCCAGGGAAAATGCTAAGTTTGCAGTTTGGGGTGGAGTTTCTGATAAGAAATAAAAGGGACTGAAGGAGAAGGAGATTCAGTAGCCATGATGTAGGAAAAGAAGAATCAGTGGCCATGATATAGGAACGGAAGAGGCAGTCTCCATGCTGAAGGAATAGAGGAATCAGCGGCAGAAAATGTAGCCACCAAGGGTGAGAGTTTGGAAATCCGACACCAGAAGTTTTGAGTCTCCAGGATATAGATTGAGCATTTTTGGAATCTTCGGTAACTTTGGGGCCAGCGACTTTGGAGGCTTTGCAAGTAGCTGAGCAATGGAAACTGCTCCCAGTTTTGTTTTTACTGCAGCCAAAGGAAGAAGGCAGAGGCCCAAAGCAGGCGCCTTCCTAAAATGCGCGAGTGCAGTCTGTTGGGCTGTCTGGCCTCTGTAGTTGCTATTTACAGTGTTGTTGGCCTGTTGCTGCACTGGGGCACCATTGCAGTTCCAGGAGCATCTCCAGTTGTATTCTGTGTTGTCCTCATGAGTTGGAACCTGGCCAACAGTCTGATTGTTGCACATCTGCAGAAGAAGGAAGATGCCATTTTGGAAACGTGGCCTATTGTTTGGAAGAGGAGCTCCATGTCAGCAGTGGTGGGAAGTCACCACCTTTGTTACTTTTCTGGGACTTAAAAGGACTGGACATTGCTTTAGTAAGGTAAACAAAATATGTTGACTTCAGTAATTCTTTGTTTTTCCCTGTTTGTTAAATAAATCCCATTGTTATTGTTTCCTAAGCCTGAGTAGTCTTGCAATTGTGCGCGTGGGTGCAGAACCAAGATAGTGACCTGTAAGCAATTGGGGCACTGCCTTTGGCCAATTTTGAAATTCCATTTGCCTGGTATCAGTACCATTTTGCATTTCTATCAGTAGCAAATGAGAGTTCCTGTTGCTCCACATCTTTTTCAACATTTAGTGTTCCTGTATTCCTGATGTTGGCTGCTCTAATATGTAGCGGTATCTACTAGTAGTATTACATTGTTGTTTGTATTTCCCTGATAAATATAATGTGGAACATCTTTCCATATTCTCATATGTCAAATATGTATCTTCCTTGGTGACATATCTATTAAGGTCTCTGGTCCACTTTCTTCTGGAAGTTTTTATTTCACCTTATTTTGAAAGATATTTTTACTGCATATTGATTCTGGTTTACCTTTTTTTCCCATTACTACCTTTGTTGACTTTTTTCTTTATTGAGGTAACATTTATTTATAACTCTGTATAAGTTTCATACTTAGAATTTCATGGCTTGAATTCTGTATATATCATATCACCAGAGTCTAGATTCTGTCCACCCACATACAATAGAGCCCTTTCACCCATTTCACCCTCCTCCATCCTCCTACTCTTCTGGCAACCATAATTCTGGATGCCAATTTTTAAATTGGTGATTTAGGACTCATCCACCAGCACCTCAGAAGCAGACAGACACAAGCTCCAGTCAATGCCTGGTAGGGCCTAAGTTTTCACTATGGCCACCAAGTTTGCACCTGGGAAGTGCATCCCATTCAGCACTCAGCCAGCAGCACCTTGGGAGTAGACTCAAACCCCAGTCTGGGATATATAGGGCTTCCATCTATATCAGGGGTTTTCAGCAAACTTCTTCCCTCCTGGCTACGGTAATAGGCCCTGAGTCACCACTCCTGAATGAGATCAGGTCCCAGTGACTCAATATCTTGACCCAGCACTAGGTCATGAGACAAACATCAACAAATTCATGAAGATAGAAATCATATCAAGAATCTTCTCTGACCAAAAAGGTGCTGAACTACAAATAAACTATAAAAAGAAAGCAAGAAAATACATTAATATATGAAGACTGAATAATAAACTACTGAATGACCAGTGTGTTAATGAGGAAATCAAAGAAGAAATAATCAAAAGATAGTTTGAGTAAATGATAGTGAAGACACAACCTTTCAGAATGTAGGAGACACAGCAAAAACAATTCTAAATAAGTATATGCCAATTCACACCCACATTAAAAAACTAGAAGGAGCCCAAACAAACAACCCTGTCTCTCATCTCAAAGAACTAGAATAAGAAGAATTTAAAAAATCCAAAATTCAGTAGACGGAAATTTAAAAAGTTAGAACAGAAATAAATAAAATAGAAATCAAAAAGATAATCTGAAAGATCAATGAAACCAAAAGCTGGTTCTTTGAAAAAATAAACAAAATAGACAAACCTTTAGCTAGGCTCACTAAGAAAAAGAGGAAGAAAAACTCAAGAAAATAGAATCAAAAATGAAAAAGAAGTTAGAACAAATAATGCAGAAATTCAGAGGATAATAAGAGATTAATACAAACATTTATATACAAATTCAACATCCTAGAAAATTAGACAGATTCTTAGAATCATACAACCACCCAATCCTGAATAGGAAAGAAATAAAAAAAACCTGAAAAAACCAAGCACAAGCAAAGGAATTGAAACAGCATCAAAACTCTCCCCAAAAAACAAAAATTCAGGGCCAGATGGGTTCTTCACAAGTGAGTACTACCAAACCTTCAAATTCAAACTAATACCTATCCTGCTCAGACTCTTCCAAGAAATTGAGAGACAAGAAATTCTTTCAAACACGTTTTATGAGGCCAACATTACACTAATACCAAAACCAAAGACAACACAAAGAAAACTACAGAGCAATCTACCTAATGAACACAGATGCAAAATCCTCAATAAAATCTTAGCAAACCAAATCCAGCAATGCATTTAAAAGGTTATACACCATGACCAAGTGGGATATATACCAGGAACATAAGGATGCTTCAACATCTGAAAATCAATCCATGTAATACCCTACATCAACAAAAAGAAAGGAAAAAAACACATTATCATAGCAATAAATACTGAGAAAGCATTTCATAAGTCTCAGCATCCATTTATGATGAAAATCCTTGAAAAATTTGGGATAAATGGAATATATCTTAACATGATAAGAGCCATATATAAATGATACAAAACCAATATCATTTGCAATGATATATTGAAAGCCTTTCCACTAAGATGTAATACAAAACAGAATGTCCACTCTCACCACCACTATTCAACATAGTTTTAGAAATCCTAGCTAGAGCAATTAGGTGAGGTAAAGCAATAGAATGAGTCCAAATTGGGAAAGAAGATGTAAAGCTATCATTATTTGCAGACATGATAATATACATAGAGAGTCCTAAATATTTCGCAGAAAAACTAACTGAAATAATAAACCAGTTCAGCAAAGTGGCAGAATACAAAATCAACACACAAAAATCAGTTGCCTTCCTATATAAAACTAGAAGAAGAAATTAAGAAAGCCATTCTCTCTACAGTTTCACACACACAAAAAAAATTAATACTGGGAATAAACCTAACAAAGGAGGTAAAGGACCTTTACAACAAAGAAAACTATAAAATTGTTAAAAGAAATAAAAGAGTACACAAAGAAATGGAAAGACACTCTCTGCTCACAGACTGGGAGAATCAACATTGTCAAGACAGCCATATTACCAAAAGCAATTTATAGATTCAGTGCTATCCTAATAAAAATATCAGTGGCATTTTTTAAAAGAATTATTTATTTATGCATACAAGCTGGGGTACAGGCCAGAGGTGGGGGGTGGCAAGAGGGTTCATCAGAGACAGAGTGGGGAGCAGAACAGGCAGACTGACTGAAATACACTGATGAGGGGAGCAGCGGGTGAGGCAGGAGAGGTCTGACGCGCAATGTGGGAATCTCCCCGGTTGGGGTTCGAACTCGTGTCGCTGCTGCCAACAGCTCCACAGCGCAGTGCTTAACTGCTGCACCACCAGGGAGGCCCCCATCAGTGGCATTTTTCAAAGAAATAAAACAAAAACTGCTGAAATTCATATGGAACACCCCCCCACACACACACACAAACTAAAAACAACCAAGTAGCTTAATATATCCTGACTATAAAGTGGGAAAATTGGGCCTCCCTCCCAGCTCTCAGCCTTTGAAGCTAACCGCAGCCACTGCAGCAAGAGCTCGATCCCCAGCCAGGGAGATTCCCACATGGCATAGCAGACCACTCCTGCTTCACCCGCTGCTCCCCTTAGAAGTGTATTTTAGTCAATCTGCCTGTTCTGCTCCCCACTCTGTCTCTGGTGAATCCTCTCACCACACACCTCTGACCTGCACCCCAGCTCTTATATGCATAAATAAATAAATCTTTAAAAAAGAAAGAAAGAAAGTAAACAACAGGGACTATATCAACTAAAAAACTTTGTACAATGAAAGAGACAATAACCCAAACATAGACACCCTACTGAATGGGAGCAAATAGTTGTGCAACATATATCTTATAGGGATTTATATTGAAAATCTGCAAACCAACCAAAAGAAAAACAGCCCAATCAAAAAATGGGCATTAGAGTTCAGTAGGCACTTCTCCAAAGAAGACATGCAGATGATCAAAAGGCATATGCATGAAACAATGCTCATCATCACTTATCATCAAGGAAATGCCAATCGAAACCACAATGAGATACTATATCACACCTGTGGCAATGGCCCATATTAATAAAACCACAAACAAGTGCAGGTGAAGATGTGGAGAAAAACGAACCCTCTACAATCTTGGTGAGAATGTAGACTAATCTAGGCCCTATGGAAGAAATGTGGAGATTCCTCAAAAGATTAAAAATGGATACACCAGATAACCCAGCAATTCCACTTGTTGGTATCCACCCAGAGAGCACAAAAATACTAATTTGAAAGGAAACCTGCATTCCTATGTTTATAGCACCTTTATTTACAATAACCAAGATATAGGATCAACCTAAATGTCCCAGAACAGAATGTGTGGATCAAGAAGATGTGGACATACACACATGTAATACTATTCAGCATCATTAAAGATAAACTCACATTTGCAGCAATATAAATGGAGCTGGAAGAGATTATTCTAAGTGATGTGAGCCAGAAGGAGAAAGATAAATACTGGATGGTTTCACTTATATGTTAAATCTAGAGAAACCAAACAAAGGATCAGATGAAAACAAACTAAAACTGACCCTCGAAAGCAGACCATAGATCTGAGACTCTTCAGGAAAGGAGAGAGAAGAGGAGAGAAAAGAAGGAGACTAGGAGAGAGAGGTGGAGGGTGGTGGAAGGCTGTGGGGCACTTTGGTGGTGGGAAACTATGGTAACCTCTCCTGAGAAGAAATCGTATGTTGTGAGAAAATGAACAAGAGTGTTTTAAAACAAATATTAAAAAAATAAATTGGTTTGTTATCTTTTTGTTGACATTCTTCTTAATTTGTGGATTTTAATTCATGTATTTTATTGATCATATGTATTTTAAGATCACTAGAATAGCATTATTCATTAGAAATATAACACAAATCTCATATACAATTGAGTGTGTTTTAGTCACACTAGAATAAAAATGGTGAGACCCTGGTGGTATAGGGGTGAAGTCTCAGCGTTATCATATTTCAGTGTAGCCTGAGTTCAATCCCCAGCCAGGGAGCTGACCCACATGGCACAGCAGACTTCTGCTGTCTCACCCGCTGCTCCCCTCAGCAGTGTATTTCAGTGGATCTGCCTGTTCTGCTCTCCACGCTGTCTCTGGTGAATCTTCTCACCCCCCACACCTCTGGCCTATACCCCAGTTCTATGCATAAATAAATAAGTCTTTAAAATAAATTCAATGGAAATTAAATTAATTAAATCAATTTAATAATAAATTATCAATAATTCAATGATTTAATAATATAATTAATTAATGATTTAATGTTGACACTGGTCAACAGTGAGATCATTACTGACTTGAAAAGGTCCTAATCTGTACTATCTTGGTGTGCTGAACATGAATATAACCCTGAAAATTTTTTTATTAGCTCTCGTTTTGAAGATATTTCATATAGTTCATTTTGTTTCACCGTGTAAATTTATCTAGTAGGACTGCAACAACATCCTAAATCAGCCTAGAAAGATGTAATGTTGCATTGCATTGCATAATACCATCATGCGTACATCATCCAGAGTTGATTGCATCATTTTCTGATGCAATGCAATATTACTGCCAGGCGGCTGCTGAAGTAAGCTGACATCAGCAGTGCACTAGATAAAGCCCTTCAGAAAGGTTGAGCATTGAAAATATTTCAGACTTTGTGCGAGACAGTTTAAGCTTCTGTTCCATAGAACTGTTATCATTTTATCCATTTAGGCACAATACAGAACAGTAGTGCCTCGAAAGCGTGTTAATAGCGTGGACAATTTCTGCTATATTTGTGGGGAAGTGACATTTGCCAACCAGAAGAAAAGTATCACTTATCAAGTGAAGAAGGCTTGTCATCTTTACTTTGGATGCAAGGTTGGTGACCAAGACAAGCCTTGGGCACCGCATGTATGCTGTGCTACATGTACAACACAGTTTTCATTGTGGTTCAGTGGCAAAAGACCATTAATGCCGTTTGCAGTCTCCATGGTGTGGAGAGAGCCAAGCAACCACATAAAAGACTGTTACTTCTGCTTGGATCCTCCTCTTTCCGGTGGAATAACGAAGCAAAAGAAGTTGAGAATAGTCTCCACAAACATTCCATCTGCATTGAGACCAGTTCCACATGGTGACGGACTTCCTATTCCAGAACCTCCAGAAGAATATTCTCTTGATTCATCTGATGAGAACAAGGGTGAGCCAACCTGTTCTTCTCCTGTTCCATCAGCATGCAGTGATCCAGATTTTCACTGTGGTGCATCATCAACCCCACACAGACTAACACAGGAAGAACTAAATGACCTGGTTTGTGATTTGGACTTATCCAAGAACAAGGCAGAATTGCTAGGATCCTGACTCCAACATAGAATCTTCTAGAAGATATCATAATTACTTGATATCGAAAGTGCCACCAGCAGTTGGAGCCTTTCTTCAGAAAGGAAAGTACTTTGGTATTCTGTTCTGATGTTGAGGGCCTCATGAATGCCTTAGAAACCACTCATGACCCGCAAGAATGGAGACGATTTCTAGACTCTTTGAAACTGAGTCTTAAGGCTGTGCTTTTACGCAATGGAAACCAGCTCCCATCTATTCTAGTCCTGAACAGCTGTACAAGAGACAAGCGAAGAAATCTAAGAAGCAGTCTATGACTTGATTTTTTTACAGGTATTATCTATCCGTAGGCCTATAACTATTGGCATGCATTTCATGATGTAACATCCATTTATTGCAGATTACAAAAAACGTAGAGTCAAAATTAGAATTTGACTGTCATATTCGTGTTGAGCAAATACAAATTGATAAGAAATGACTAATTTTATTTCAGTAACATGATTTTTGTAAAAATTTGTTGACCAGTGTTATTCAATTAATTTAATGATAGATTAATTAGTAATGAGATGTTTACTTTCCCTTTTCTGTACTAAGCCTTCAAAATCCAATATACATTTTAAGCACCAGCACTTCTCAAATAGAACTCAGCCTAGCCACATTTTAATTGTTCAAAACACACACATGACTAGTGGTAGCTACTATAGTGACCATCACAGATGTAGAAGAGCCATTAACCAGGACATCCAGGGTTGAAAGGGGGAAAAATTGAGGTTCAGACAATTATGACATTTTATTTTTTTTGAAGATTTATTAAATTATGCATACAAGCTGGGGAACAGGCCAGAGGCGTGGGGTGGTGAGAGGGTTCACCAGAGACAGAGTGGGGAGCAGAACAGGCAGATCAACTGAAGTACGCTGCTGAGGGTGAGGCAAGAGAGGTCTGCTGCACCATGTGGGAATCTCCCCGGCCAGGCATCCAACTCGCATAGCTGCTGCCGACAGCTTCACAGCGCAGCACTCAACCACTGCACCACCAGGGAGGCCCCAATTATGACATTTTAGAGCCTGTTTTGGTTTGCAGAGAATCCCCATAGACATTATCTCATACACACTGTATAGCAACTCTATGAGTTAATTATTTTCACCATGATCATTTTACAGTGAGAAAATTAAGGCTCCAAGAGGTAAAATTTACTTGCCCAGTGAGGTGATCTACCTGACTTTCCTCCCCTTAAGTCTTTTCACCCCCACAAAACCTCATTGTTAAGTAGACTAGATGTCATTGAAGAACATGAAAGTAGGTAGAGATTGAAAATAAAGGAGCAAGCACTTACCCTGTTCTTCTCATGTGAACTGTAGTAGCAAATAACCAAGTAGCAACTATAGAACTATTCTAGCTAACATATGAAGAATGAATGATAGAATTTCATTGTTTTGCCAGCCCAGATAAATTAATGTATTTTGTCATTAAGCATCAATGGCTTATATCTCAAAAGAAGCAGTGACCAGATATTTTGTGCCACCAGAGATAAGAACCATCACTTCCCATGAAACATCATGAGAAAACACCAATTCAGAGCTGTTTAAGACTCTATATGTAACTACAAATTTCAGGACATACCAAGGACCAAGGAACTTATTAAGCCACACCATGTAGTACAATTAAGAAAATCCAGAGAAGCCTGCAAAATAAAAATTAGTCCATATTTGGGGAAAAAAGAGAAAGACTCATGGAGGAGGAGCTTAGCGATTAAAAGAAACTCATGAAATAGAAGTAAATCACAATGGTTCTTATTTAAACCTTGTTTCAAATAAACCATAAAAACAATTATGAGGATACTGGATATTTATTTAAAGTAAGGCATTTTTGTTAATTTTAGGTATTGTGAATATTTTTAACCCTTTACAGTCATTGAAATGCTCAGATGAAAAGACTTCTTATCTGAGTTTGCTTCAAAAGACTATGGGAGGAGAGGAATGGGTAAGGACGTAGATGAAACAAGATTAGCCATGAGTTCTGTTGGAGACCTGAGGCTGGGCTTGTATGTTTCAGTCTCTGCACCCAAGATAAGAACATGCTATTCCTGACGCCAGATAAGTATTGGGATGCAAGGTCGTCATGGCCTGCGCTTTAGATCATTTTTATGGAATGTTGACACGCCTACTGCCTGACCAGCCTTGAATCTTAGTTACTTTGTTCTAAAACCCTATAAAAAAAACCCTATAAAACCCTATAAAAGCTTGAGCCCCTTTGTTAATAAATGAGGCCTTGACGCATCTCAGACTGACTCTGTCTTTCTTTACGCGCTTGGTCTCCTGCCCCTTTCGCCCCCTTGGTTCTTTCAGGAGGTGCCCCCTCGAGACTCCACTAAATAACCTGACCTGCTGGACGGGTCAGAGTTCAACACTGTGTTGCACATTTGAAAATTGCTAAGAGTAGATCTTCAAAACTCACTTTATAAGAAAAAAATGTAACTATGTATGGTGATAGAGGTTAACTAAGCTTATTGTCGTAGTCATTTTTCAGAATATACATATATCAAATCATTATGCTGTCTATCTTATAGAATGTTATATGTCAATTATATCTCCTCCAAAATAGCCATGAATTGGTAATTGTTGAACCTCAATAGTATCTACATACATACATACACACAATTTCAAAATGCTATCCTCTTTTACTTTTGTTTGTGTTGGAAATTTACCTTTAAATAGTTATTTTGTTCTTTTTTTTTTTTTAAAGAAACTGGGGTTACTTTTTCCCTCCCTCCCTCCTCCTTCCCTTACCCTCTTCCTCCTCCCTCCCTTTCTTCTGTATCTTTTTCTTACATGTTGTTTCTCTCAGGTGTAATCCCCATAGAATTCCTACCACCAAGTCACCCGTGAACAGTCACCAGAGTCTCCTGCTCTTCCCTCCCCTGTTCGATCCCTCTCCCTCCCCTCTCCAGCTGAATGTCTCTGATTTATCTTTTGCCTGTTAGTTTTTTTTTTGTTCTCCCCCCCCACCCCACCCCACCCCCGATCCCTTGTTGGTTCCCCTGTATTTCTCCTGTAAGTGAAATCGTCCAATATTTTTCTTCTTCCTTCTGGCTTATTTCGAAAGTGGAGTTACTTTTTCAGTCTTTCCAGATAATGACAACCCCTCCCCCGCACACCAGGAATGCTCATATGCTCATGTTAAAATGATAAAAAGCTAATGGTTCTCAAATTTTAGTGCCCATAAGAATTTTCCAGATGGATTATTTAAAGTTAAGATTCCTGGTCTCCAAGCTTACATTCTTATGGCTGAGTTGGGAACTCAAGAATCTGAATTTTTATTAAGGACCCAGAATCCTGATACAGGTTTCCATAGGAACTCTGGAAGAACATTAAGAGTCTGACTTACTCTGGAACAACCCTAAGAGTCTGACCTTCATGGTGGCCTGGGGGGTAAGTCTCAGTGCTATCACCACCACAGCCTAAGTTTAATCTCTGACCAAAGCACTAAACCACATAAGGCACAACAGACCTCTCTTATCTTGCCTGCTGCTCCCCTCAGCAGTGTGTTTCAATAAATCTGCTTGTTCTGCTCCCTACTCTGTCTCTGGTGAATCCTCTCACCCCCCCGCACCTCTTGCCTACACCCCAGCTCCTCTACACAAATTTTCTTTTAAAAAGCTAACATAAATAAAAAAAAAAAATTTAAGTCTTATTGAAGAATTGAAATTTGTGTCAGAAATTCAAGACTCCCAGAGAGGAGATAGGTTGATGAAATGGGCTGCTGCAGTTATGAAACATTCTTAAGAAGATTTAATGAAATGTTAAGGAGTTTGTTACAAACTACATAAAATGTTACTAGATTTGTTCATTTTCCTGTAGTAGATTTTATTTCAATGAAAAGTGTTTTAAAAAGGAGATTACCAGGCCTTCCTGGTGGCGCAAGGGGTTGAGCGCAACGCTGTGGAGCTGGCGGTGGCTGTGGCACGAGTTTGATGCCCAACCAGGGAGATTCCCACATGGTGTGGCAGACCTCTCCTGCCTTGCCCGCTGCTCCCCTCAGCAGTGTATTTTGGTCCATCTGCCTGTTCTGCTCCCCACTCTGTGTCTGGTGAACCCTCTCACCGCCCCACACCTCTGGCCTGCACTCCAGCTTGTATGTGAAAATACAATAAATCTTTACAAAAAAAAGATTAACAAGTAAATATTATAGTGTCATTCCAGATTTGCCTACATATCAATGTATACTTAAATGAATATATGTATCTACATAAAATGAATGAAAAACCAAAATAGTCACAGTGGTTATGAGTGCCTGGCAAGGTTATGGATGACTTTCAAATTTTCTTCTTTCATCTTGACTTTTTTTGAATTTTTTATAATTAATGTGCTATTTTAATAAAAATAACAAAAACGTGTCAGGAAATAACTAGTCTTTCTAACTAATCTTTCAAGTGAGGTCTTGAAAGAAAAGTTCAGGTAATCATTTCATCCTACATATATTAGGTTTTAGGACTGGTAGCTTAAAAAAAATCAATGTTTTCTCCTTTGAAGTATAAGTGACTACCATTCACACTCAAAATACTTGCATACTCATAAAATTGAAAAGTTAAAATCTATCAGGTCCTCCCCTAGACTGCGAGCTCCTTTAAAGGCTCTCTAGGTTTCGGGCACTGCCTTCACCAGGGCAGTGAAACCACTCTGTCAGGCTCCATATCAAGCCTGTGCAGCAGCTTGCAAGGACCAGAGGTGGGGCACCAGGGCACCAAAACAAGGGGGTGCCTTGGGCATCACCAGCCTTCCAACCACATCTGAAACCTATGAGATGATACAAATGACAATGACTGATTTAATTAATAGTGGATCTGCACCCAGACCCAAGTTTTCTCTGTTTAAGATGGTTGTATTAACACAGCAGTTCCCTTTATCTGTGGTTTCAGTTACCCATGGTGAACCACACTGGGAAAATATTACATACAGCAAGGTATTTTGTTAGCGAAAGACCACGTTCACATGACTTTACTCAAATATATTGTTATCACTGTTCAATTATTCGTTGTTGTTAATCTCTTGCTCTGCCCAATGTATACATTAAACTGTACCAGAGGTAAAAATGTGTAGGGAAGACAGGCCTGGGTCAGGTCCCACACTGCTGCTCTCAGACATCCCATTGCATATAGCGGACTACTGTCAACGCATAGTATAAATATGCTCATATGGACAATTTCAAGGGACACAATTGAGTACATGCATGTATCTTTTACAGAGTTCATGTTAAAAAGTAAAGTATTTTTAGAAAGTGAAAACACCTTTTAAAAACAAAATTTAAAAAAATGCTTTACGGCAGCCTCTTTGGCTGTGGGTGGAACACCTGATCCAGCCTTGTACTTTCCCTTGCTGAAGGTCTCCCCAGTTACCTCTTTGGGTGGTTCCTGGTGTCCTGGGAGGAGGCTGCATTGGTGTTGCATTTGAATCCACATTTGTGGGCCCATTTCCTCACCTCCTGACTAGCACAGCACCTCTCAGGCATTGGTAAGACAGCGAGAAGCGCCTGGCATTACGCTGCACTGCCACTGCCACAGAAGGACATGCTGCAGCAGTCCTCCTCATGGCCCCTCGCCCCAAAAGAAGGGGTCAGTGGCATTTACTTCATATGGTTTTTGTGAGCCATACATGAAATAATTCATATTAATTGTCAAGGAAAACACCTTGCTCAGAGGAAACACAATTTTATAGTAAATGGTTCTTCTCCTTTGAAAAACTAGCTGTGAGAGTGAATAAATGAAAAAAAAAAAGTTTGAATTAAAGGACTTGGCCAGAAAGTCAACCTGACTCCTAAGAGTGGGGTGGGGAAAACATGCAGCACCCTCAGGTCTGTTCTCCTGGGTCAGCCTATAATTCCCAACCACTTCCCCACCTACATCTTTCTCAGTCATTTTCCAACAAAAGTTAGTTTTCTTCTTTTGCAAAGCTTACCAGCAGGTTTTAACTTCTACTCCAATTTTTTCTTTTTTAGCTTTCCTATGTTGTTTAACTCCCAATTCCCTTAACTTCCAAATCCTTGGGCAGGATTGACTTGTAGATCAGAATCGAAGACTATGTGGGGGAAGGATTTGATGGTCCCAGAGCCTGTGTGCTCAACCTGGCAGTGAGGAAAAGTTGGTGGCGTGTGAATGGCAAACTGAACTATGGAAAGAGAACTAGGGGCCCCCACTTCTCTCCCACAGTGAGGAAACTGGCAACAGCTCTGATTCTTACAGGGCATAGGGGAACCTAAGCAGTAGAATTATTCAGGACAAAACAAGCATAAAAAGAAAGGGAAAGAATGGTGTAAAATTAACTAAGATGTGTCAATCACTGCATAATTGCCAGAAAAAATTATGTTTTCTGCGCAGAGGGGAGTAGCATTTCCTTTAATAATAAGATACAAAAAGACACTTTCAGGAAGAAAAAAGAGACTCTAAAAGCATGAATATGTTCAAGCGCACTTTCAGGGGAAGCCCCTTGTGGTTACAGTGCAGGGAGATGACTGAGGTAAATTCCCCGCCTGTCAAAAATATGGACACCATCTTGCAGAGGAAGGTACCTTGAAGTCTCCTGCTTAGTCACGAGCCCTCTTTTCAGGGACAGAAGGATAATGCCTTAGTAAAGGAACATTTCAATGGTAAAGAATACAAGCAAATGAAAAAGGCAAAGAGGGTCAACTTTATGGTCATGGTTGGAAACTAGGCTTTTGGTGGTTTGATGTTAAACATACAGATGATGAAATATAATGCTATACACCTGAAACTTATATAATGTCATAAACCAGTGTTATGACAATAAAATAAATATTTGTGTCTTCTAAAAAGATATTCTGTACCTGCGTTTGTAATCCAAATAGTCTTAGGCAGTGCTAGAGATTGAAAAACAATCATTAACCTGAAGAAACATATTTAAGAATTCATATTTCCAGGAAAGTATCCTTTCCCTCATTGCATGCACACACATTTAAAATCCCAAATATTACTGAATTTAAATTTCATAAAATCATTTTTCTTCTTTAAAGGAAAACCTTTTGTTATGGATTGAACTGTTTTTCCCAAAAAAGATATGCTGGAGTCCTAATCCCTCGTGCTCAGCATGTGACCTTCTTTGGAAACATGGTCTTTACAGAAGTAATCAAGTTACATTGAGGCCGTTAGGGTAGACCTGTAATCCAACTTGACAAAGGTTCCTAAAAACGGGAACTTTGGATATAGATATGCACACAAGGAGATGCCATATGAAGAGGAAAATGGATATTGGGGTGATGCTTCTATAAGCCAAGAAATACCAAAGAATGCCAGTCACCAGAAGGTTGGGAAGAGGATAGAACAGATTCTCCCTCTGCCATCAGAAGGAATCATCCTACTGACATCCTGATCTTGTATTTTTCAGTCTCCAAAACTGAGAAAAAATAAATTCCTGTTGTTTAAGTCACCAGTCTATGATGGTGGTATTTTTGTTATTGCAGCCTTAGGAAACTAATACAAATTTGTTCAATTTTTTAACCAAATTGATAATATATACTCATTGTAAGCAGTTCTGAAAATGAAAAATAGGACAAAGGAGAAAAATTAGTGTCACCAATGTACCTATCACCATGAGCCTTGTGTATATCTAAGAGAAAAACATCAAGTGTGAAGATCTGCCTGGTGTGTTCAAGGAACAGTGAGAACCTCCTGCCCTTGAAAAGAATACAAGAAGAGGTCAGGGAGATGGGGTGGGGTTTCATTTCATTCTGTGTGCAATGGAAAGTCACCGTGGGGTGAGAAAGGGACTGAGGAGTCCTAATGGTCAAGGTTTACTCTGGTTACCATATGGAAAAGAGACTTGGGGTGGATGGAGGTGGGGAGATTCTGGGAGACATTCAAGCAGACTATCTCAACAACGCAGGCGAGAGAGGCCTACAGGCAAGAGATGATAGGGTCAAATAGCACACTGTGACCTTTGTATGGCTATAGGCAAAGAGATTCAGTAGCGGATAAACACACAAAAAGTGAGACAAGAAGATACTATGTGTGAAAGTTCACACTGCCACCTAGCAAATATTCTTGCTCAAACTTCAAACTTTAATCTGACCAAAATCTAAATCCAACTACTAATTTCTAGGAAAAATAGGGGACAGAGGAACTTGCCAAATGACACATTGAATGGATCTGCATTCGGCAAAGTCCAGATGGTGAGAAACTCTATAGACAAATGATCTGCTTTCTTCATTAAAAATTTGGCAGGGGTCTCCCTGGTGGCACAAGGGGTTAAGTCTCAGCACTATGAAGCTATCTGCAACCACTGCAGCACAAGTTGGATCCCCAGCCAAGGAGCTTCCCTCATGGCGCAGCAGACCTCTCCTGCCTCACCCACTGCTCCCCTCCACAGTGTATTTCTGTCAATCTGCCTGTTCTGCTCCCCACTCTGTCTCTGGTGAATCGTCTCACTGCCTCCTCCCCCCATACCGCTGTCCTATAACGTAGCTCTTGTGTGCATAGATAAGTAAATCTTTAAAAATAAATAAATAAATTTGCAAAGAAAGAAATGGAAGAGAGCTTGTAGATTAAAAGAGAATTAATTTTTTGAATTTTATGTTACACAAATTGTTACATCTGCTAGACAGAAAACTAATTAAGAGATTTATCAACCAGGAGACACATAGATTTTATCTGGACACTATCTAGGGGAAAGTTGTATATAAAAAAAAGTTTTAAGAGACAATGGGAAACTTGAACACTGACAGTTCTTTTGATAATATTAAGAAATTAATGATTTTTTAAAATTAAGTGTAATAATACCTAATTATTGCACTGGTGGGATTTGGGTTTTGAAACCAGCACTAGTTTTGAAATGTACCAATCAGGTTTGAAATCCTGGTATCTTGATAACCATACAAGTCAGGGCAGCAGACGGATTCAGACGCTCACCTAAGACTGATTCATCAAGACACTCTCCGAGACTTCGGTTCCAGCTTTCAGACCTTCCCTTTGTCATCTCTAGTTGTAGACACCCTCATTCCTGCCTCAACATCACTGGCACCACCACCTAAAGCTGTACACTGCTGTTTGATCCTTGGCATCACCTGCTGACTGGCACCATTGCCCTGTGTCTGGCACCTCTAAGAGCTGTCTGCCACTGGCCTGCATCTGGTGCCTCCTAGAGTCATACACTGGTGCCAGATCCTCCATGTTGCTGCCTACTGAACAGCTTTGACCAGTGCTACTGGCTTGTGCCTGGCCACCTCTAAGAGCTGCCTACTTCTTCTGATCTTCCAGTACCAGCCCCTGACTGACGATCCTGCTTCCAGCACTGCCTCCTGTGGCTGTTGTCTCCAGTGAGGGCTGGTCTGGGCTCCAGATATGTACTTCTAGCTGCTGTGGTGCTACCTCAACAGCACCTGTGACTACCTCCAGGTGCCACCATGAGTTGGGGCCCGGTCCACCACCTATCAGTGTGCCACCATCTCTAGGCTCTCATCAAAGGGATAGCACTGTCTTGCAAAGCAGATTTTGGTTTGGACTATAGAACACTGTGGACACTTTCTAGAATAAGATTGTTGATGATTTGTGACCTTAAAACTCTTTCCTTCTTCCTTATCTATCACACCCCTTATAAGTAAATCCTGTTGTTGTTACACTCTGTTTCAGGCACATGGATGAGGCACACATCATGACTTTCCCCCGGATTGTCATAGTTTCAATATCAAGACTATTACATGGAAGAGAAAGTAACTTCTATATTAAATAGGCCTTTGTTTTGTTATAGCAGTGGAACCTGCATGCTACGATATAGGAGGTGTTTTTAATAAGCAAATGCAGACATTTTAGATGAATGACCCTGCTCTTCACTGACATCTACCCTTAAGTATGTTAATCTCTTAAATTCCTCAAATCTTGGGCTCTTAGCTGAAAGCTCACACTTTGAGGTCTTGGGGAAATCTGGAGGTCAGAACCAATGAGATGGAAGTTGGCTGGTGTTAGAGCCACACAGCAGGACTCAATCAGGTTTCCCTTCTAGGAATTTAGCACATCTGAACTGCTTTGGGAGAAGTTACAGTGAAAAGCTGCTCTAGTTTGAAACTCCATGTTAAGTCTAAGAGGCAAGCAAAATTAAGTGGTGTATGGTGAGTGGGCCTCAGGGGGATCAGGAGAGATGCATAGATGCCACCCACCCCTAGTGTCTGCAGGGGAAAGTCCCTCTTGTGATGGAATTTTGAAGCCACAGGGGATTGAGAAGCTTTTTAAGGGACCCCCTCCCCCCCCGTAGGTTCACCCAATATTTAGTGCACACAGACTATGTGCTAAGGCAGCAGAACAAGTATTAAGAAGTACACAACTGAGGGACCTCCCTAGTGGCGCAAGGGGTTAAGTTTCAGCACTATGAAGCTGTCCGAAGCCACTGCAGCACGAGTTCAATCCCTGGCCAGGGAGCTTCCCACATGGCGCAGCAGACTTCTCCTGTCTTGCCCACTGCTCCCCTGAGCAGCGTATTTCTGTCAGTCTGCCTGTTCTGCTCCCCACTCTGTCTCTGGTGAATTCTCTCACCACCCCCACTACTCTAGCCTACACCCCAGCCCTTGTATGCATAAATAAATCTTTAAAAAACAAAAAACCCAGTATTTTTTTAAAAAAAAAAGAAGTACACAACAGAATAAGACACTGCCCGTCAAGTTGCTGATAATGGAGGGAGAAAGAGAAAAACCAAGAACTACAATGTGATTCCATGCAAACTCCACATCTCTGGTGAGTCCCTTTCAGTCCCCCATACATAATATTGGAAAGGATCCTGGGAATCCCACCTTTATCCAGAGTTCTAGTTTGGGAGTTTTTGTAAAGTTAGTCTTATTCCTCCTTTAAATGGATAGAAGAATCCACCAGCAAAACCATCTAGCTATGTAAGCAGGGAGTTTTTGAGTTGTAATAAAATATTCTTTATCTTCTTAAGAGGTCTTTATGTCTTTCCAAATGAGTATTCCTCAGCTTAAACATTTAACTAGGATTGCAATGTACTTTTGGCACATAATAAACTGGCATTTGAACCCAACTGAAGTTACTTTTACTGAACTTCTGAGGCTTAATACTCCTTGGTCCCAGGTTGCATGATAGTTTGTTTCTTTTAGTGTGTGTAGAGGGGCTGTTTTTGTTAGTTATCCTTATAAATGACAGGAGGATTGGCTGAAAATTACTAAAGGCATTATTTGGCACTCTATAATAGCATAAAACCCAGTTACCTGGATGAACAATATGAAAAGATGACCAACCTCTCTAATCATTAGGGAAATGCAAATCAAAACCACAATAAAACATCACTTCACACCTAAGGGTGGGTATTATTAAAAGAAAAACAGAAAATAACAAGAGTATTAATTCATGATTCTTTGTGGACTAAATTATACCACACATGAACATTAGTTCCTCCACTGACTTACCTGCCCAAGATTGTTTTTCAGTTTCAAGAAGAAATGACCAACCCAACCCAATCCCCATCATACAACACCCTCTGAATGTTCACTAAGTGAGAGGCACACACATATGAGCTTCACTCACTTATGATTGGTATCCCTCCAATCTAAAACCTCAAATTTCATATAGTTTTCAAACAATTCATTGTAAAATGTGATGTTTCTAATTTGATTTAGAGCAAGCACAGAGATGTTATTTAGGTTCAGGTTATTTTTTTTAAAGATTTATTTATTTATGCATACAAGTTGTGGTATAGGCCAGAGGCGTGGGGTGGCAAGAGGGTTCACCAGAGACAGAGTGGGGAGCAGAACAGGCAGATCGATGGAAATACACTGATGAGGGGAGCAGCCGGCGAGGCAGGAGAGGTCTGCTGCCTCGCATCGCAGCTGCCAAAAGTTCCACAGCGCAGCGCTTAACCGCTGCGCCACCAGGGAGGCCTGGATTCAGGTTATTCTTGTCACATGTTGTAAAAAGCAAACAAGCAAAAGATTTCCAAGACCTAATGGCTACAGATTTATAAAGGCACAGAATGAGGAAAATACATTTAATCTGATTTTCTGAAGAAAAGGTCCTTGTAAGAGGTGAGACTCTGTGAGACCAAGCAGACCTCAGATTACAGTTAGGTGTAGTAACAGCTGTTACAGGCTGGCCTGTCGGTAGTTAGTGACAAATCACAAGCATGACTGAGTTACCTGTACACTTTTTGGTTTATTTCAAAGTCTTCAGCAGAATACCACCTTTAAGTCAGCTGACTGCAGAGATGTTAAGTACCTGGCAGGCCCACCAAGGCCATCCCATGCAGGGTCAGGCACAGCCTCATTCCGCTACCTTTCACCTCCCTCCCTGGAATCCCTCATCAAAGCATGAAGCTCCTGTCCCAAAGACTCCTGACTTTCCTCAGAGAGAGTGAGCCTTCTGCAGACACCTTACTTCTCACGGAAGCAACACTGTATGTTCACCAGGCTGTTCAGGACAGCTATGATAAAAACAGGAGTGACACAAAGCCAAGTTTACATGATTGTGAGCACTGCGGCATTTTTGTTCTCTACACACAGATTGTGCTCTATAATTAGTCTTTCTGAGACTCCCAAATCTTGTCACTTTGACCAACTGACACTATACAAATTAGTGGTACTTTTTATTCACCAACACAATGTTAAACTGTGTTAAGTGTTAAAAGTGTTTAAAGTCAATTAAGTGATCAAAACCAAGCTCCCAAAACATCCCACAAAACTGCTTCCATTAGAACAAAAAGTAGTTCCCACACTACTGTCTGAACAAGAGTCACTTATAAGGACTCACTAAGTGCTTTACAAATACTCAGACATTTAATTTAGTCCTCTTAGCAATCTAATAAGCCTGACTGGATTAACTATTATGGATGAGGACTCTGAAACATGGAGAGGCTAAGCGACTTCCCCAAGATCACCCAGGTAGTCAGTAGCATAACCAAGAGCAAATTCAGGCAGTGGGTCTAAGTCTCTGCTCTTAATTACTGTGCTGTGCTTCCTTTTTTCCAGAAGAAATATCACCAGGTAGCAGTATACATAAAATCAACAACATACTGCACTGCTTACCTGCAAATCAATGTAGAGAACATCCTGAGCAGCTTGCACCTGACACACTGGACAGGTGATGGGTCATTAGCCATCAGCGGGTTTGGCATTCATTGATGCATCAAATGTCTGTTTCCTATTAAATGCTGGTGAGGATGTGGAGGAAAAGGAACCTTATATTGCTGGTGAGAATGTAAAGTGGTACAACCACTATGAAAAGCTAAAATTAAAACACTAAAAATATGACCCAGTGATTCCACTACTAGAAATCTACCCAAAAGACAAAAAAAATGCTAATTAGAAAGGAAACCTGCACTCCTATGTTTATTGCAGCACTATTTACAATAGCCCATCTATGTAAACAACCCAAATGCCCAAAACAGATGAATGGATCAAGAAAATGTGTTATAGCTATACAATGGAATATTACTCAACAATCAAAAAAGATAAGTTATGGCATTTATGGTACCATAGATGGAGCTGGAAGGGATTATGCTGAGTGAAATAACTGAAAATAGAAAGAAAAATATCAGACGTTCTCACTTACAGGTGGAATACAGAGAAACTGAACAAAGGTCCAGAAAAAAGACAAAACTTTCAGGTGAACCATACATCTGAGGCATACATCAGGGTAGGGGAGAGAGATGGGACAGAAGAGCACAAGGGACTGTGGTTATGGATCTCGGGTGTTGTGGTAGTGGGAGAACTATGGGTACTGCACCTGAGGGGAGAAGTCAGATACTGTCCAAAAATTAACAACGATGTAAAAAAATAAATATAATTATAAAAAAGAAAAGGAAAATGCCTGTTTTCAACTCACGTAGGGTAGCTAAGAACAATGTCACATAGAGCCAAAATCAGTAAGAGTCAAGGTTGAAACTGTGGGAAAGATATCAAACTTCACATTCAAAAGCTGAGGCAAGATGAAACTCAGACAATGAATATCAGACTCTGGTGGTCCAGAGGCTCTAGAAGTGAAATGAAATTGTCAGGATTCTGAACAGCAAGTGTGTGTTGTAGTTTCTCTTTAGGTGTGTTACAAGGTTGGGCCCTAGAGCCAAAAGACCCCTTGCAGGGCTGGGAAGAAAAAAAACACATTTAATTTACAGTTGAGTATGACAGAGCTTTGCTAACCAGTGAGGACAGCAGCAGGATTGCCTGGGTACCCACAGAATCTCAGGCCCCATTTCAGACCATCAAGTCTACACGTAATGACCCCCAGGAGGGTCTCATGCATGCTAACATCTAAAGCTGGATACCACTGCTTGGGGAATAGGTTTCAGAAGAGGGACAAGTTTAAGACCCAATACTTTGGTGGGATGCTATGTTGATAGTTTTAGTGAGGAAGGGAAACTTGAAGAAGGGAGGCAACTTCTATTAACTGAATATGCTACGTGAGACACGGGTTGTGACAGCTATTGTCACAAATCACACTTCTTTTATCTTCCCAATTTTCTGGTTAATTTTAATCACCCCAACTTATGGTTGGAGAAACTAAGTTTCAAAGGGGGAAGTTAATTTGTCCAAAGGTACACAATCAGAAACTTATGAAGCTTCAGTTCAAACCCAAAATAACTGAAAGTCATACTCACATCTTTCTCTTATGTCTGTCTGTAAAAAATTGTTACTTGGCAGAAGTCAGCCTGGTACCTCCACATCTGCCTTTTCTAAATAGGTTCTGCAAACCTAAATCTGGTGTGTAAGACCTCCCATGGGAAAGAACTTTAATACAATTAGTGAGCAATTGAGAGAAGAGAAAGAATACAGTTAAAATAATTTCCAATTAAACACCCATCCCCTCTGGATAAATGGGCAGCTAAACAAGGTTAGGCCACAACAGGAAAACTAAGAGCTTGCCACAAATCTATGGCACCTTCTGATGGGGAACCACAGGAAAGGGGCAGAAGGGGCCAGACAAGCTTGGAAGAAAAAGAGCAAAATCAAAATCAAGATAAAGGCTGCCATCGTCAGTCTTCCCATATCTCTCTTTCTTTCAAGCGTGTTCTTCCATGTCCCCCAAGTCCATGGCACAAGTCCAAGGCCGAGAAGCAAGCATGACTTTTTCTTCACGTGTCTCTGTTCCATGTGCCTCCTGTCTTCTCCATCTCTCTCTGTTTCCTCTGCTTCTCAGTCCTGTCCTCCCAGTCTTTTATTTTTTTTAAGATTTATTTATTCATACAAGAGCTATAGGTTAGCGGGTGAGAGAACTTACCAGAGAGAGAGTGGGGCAAGCAGAACAGGAGGATTGACTGAAGTACACTGCTGTGGGGAGACAGGCGAGGTCTGCTTAGCTCCCTGGCAGGGGATCAAACTCGTGCAGCAGTGACTGAGGACAGCTTCATAGTGCTGAGACTTAATCCCTTGTGCCACCAGAGAGGCCCCGTTCTCCCAGTCTTTTTCTAGCTTTACCTCTCTGCCCAACTCTGCCCTTCCTTGGATGGGGCAGGGAACCTGGAAACTCCCCTTTCCCTGGGGATTATATTTACAAAATGGAGGTGCGGCCTGATGTCTACAGCTTGCTCAGGAATTTGGTTTTTAACCATCATTACTAACTCATTTTTCCATTTTACTAATAATTTCATCTATTTTCATTTTTACATAAAGATCATAACCAAGAATCTAAAACAATTTCTAAAACAAATATATATATAAATAAATATAAATAAATATATATAAAACAAATATTTTATATGTATATATATATTTTTACAGTTTATTTAAGTCAACACAAATTGTCTTGGAAGAATGGCAGTAAAGTTAAAATGACTGCAAATCTCACATTTGTATCACCTGGGTTTGGAAAGTGCGAGTTTGAGAATTCAGTGAGGTATTTATTTGTAGATTAAGGACATGAAAAGCGCTGTGCTCAGCATTTCCTGTCACTGTCATGTCACTGAACTGTTGGGACCACCCCCTCAGGCACGGAGATTATTTGCTGAACTTCCTGTTTGGGAGGCAGTGCCTTTCCCACCCAGCAGTTTCCCCTGATGGGGAACATGAGCCCTCCTCATGTTCTCAGCCAGGGAATTCCTGTTTGGCCTTATCTCCAGAGCAAGGCCACCTAGAGTCAAACTCGACTGAAGTCAAGACACAAATAATTACTGCTTGTCTCTTGTACCCTGCTCAGCACTGTCCAAGAAACTAGCATAGCTTTTGTGGTAAATTCAAAACTAAAGTGGAATCGCAGAGATTCCCATTAGAAGCTATTTTATTTATATGATTTTTGTTAGTGTCAAAATTAATATACCAAAACCTTATTTAAATGAGTTTTCATACACACACAATAAGTAACCTACAGAGCCCAGCACGCCTCCCATTTCTGATGGGGAGTGAAGCTGCTTCCCTGTCCCAGCGGAAAGGAGGAGGTTCTTCTTTGCCCAGCAAAAGCTCCGACCATGAGGAAATGCCATGCACCACACATCAAATTCCCATTTTCTACAATGAACTCTTTGGTTATGATGCAGGTTAAGACTAGAATATTTGGAAAGGAGGCACCACAGGATCAGAAACAAGGCTCACAAAGGCCAAAGGTGGAGGTGGGAGTAGACGTGATGAACACAGTCGTTAAACCAGCCACAGAAATGAAAACTCTTTAGGTGCCAACTGCTATAGCAAGTATCAGAGGCTATAAAAAGTACCACCAGCCACACACAAGAGGAGGAATATGAAGGTTGAGGGCCATTGTAGAGAAGAATCGCTGGCCCTGAGAACTCAACCTGTTCATATCTTACATGTAATTAATTTGACCAAAGTTAACTCCACAAAGGAATGAGCCCCTCCCAAAGAGAAGAAGACCATATCAGTGCAATTTCTGCCCTGGCAAGGGGCAGCCCTTCTGACCTCCGGTGCCCGCGCAGCGGTCTCTTCCCTACCATTCCCTTCTGCAAAGCAGTAGAGGCCGCTCTACTCCCAAGGCGGCAGCCAAGCGAGAGGGCGGTGCAGGCCGGCGGGAAGGGGCGGGCGCAAGGGCGGGGCATGCAAATTTGCATTGCTGCCTGTGACCAGGCAGGCCTCGCTCTTAGCAAACCTGTCCCTTTCAGGGGCAGCGCTTTCTGCTGACTTGTGTGTGTGCAAGTGTCCTTTATTCTTTTCCCCTTTTTTATAGTAAACCTGCCTTTTTGATTATAAATAACTCTTCTGTCTCCTGGAGAAACTCACCATGTGCCACTGAAGGGGGTACTCTGGTGAATCTTTTCCCCCCAGGTAACCCAAGGACCCCACTCTCCCAACCCAATACCTCTCCAAAACCGACTTAAGTTACAACAGTCTCTCTAAAATCCATGTCCAGGTACAGGGAAGGTACAGGGTACAGGGTGACCCATGGGACTGCACTTTCCAAATTGTCTTTGTTATTTTTTCCAAATAAAACCATTTTGTGTTGAAATAACCAGCTGCTTTTTGTTGAGGCCAAATTGTTGATGGCCTATTTAGAGATCTAGAGAAAGACTTTCTGTTCTGAAGAAGAGGCAAAACAGGGTCAGTGCCCACGGAGCCCACTGCTTTCTCACCCACCTTGGAGTCTAGGGTAATTCTCCCCCTTGGTGTCCGAGTTCTCTAGGGCTTGTTTGGAACTTTTCTCCTTGCCAATGGCCTTGTTCTCTTCCAGGGGTGCTCATGGTACTTCGTGCTATTGCACTCTGGAAAGCAGGCTGCCCCTACTGGAACTGTGTCAGCCTTTGGCTGATACTTTGAAATTGACTGCTCCTTCTGGAACAGTCCTTTCTGGCCTTCATTCTCCTGTGCAAAGGGGCTGTTCCTACCTGGGACTGTGTACGTTGGTGAATGCTCAAGTTAGCATGTGACTGCTTCCGACAAGCCATCCGGGTTAAAGAAGTGTGCCCTTTGTGTGAGTGCTCCATTGGCCTTCAGCCTGGTTTCCTTTCAGAGATAGGTTGTTACCAAAGGGAACTGGTTGTTTAGGGATTCCTGGTCCTAATAATCAAAGAAAATAGGATCCAAGTCATTAAATGCCTAAGAGCATTCCTCCTTCAGCACTCCATAAATCTTAAAGTATCAGAACCACAACACTTCCTCATGTACATTTCTAACTAAACAGACCAAATAAACTACAGGTAAAGTGGAACACCAACAACCATAATGGGGAACACTTGAACTACTCAAACTCATTCTTAAAACTGGTTGAACAGGGTCCTCCCTGGTGGCCTAGGGGTTAAGACTCAGTGCTATCACTGGCATGGCCTGAGTTCAATCCCCAGCCAGGGAGCAAACCCACATGACACAGCAGACCTCTCCTGTCTCGCCCACTGCTCCCCTCAGCAGTGTATTTCAGTAGATCCACCTGTTCTGCTCCCCACTCTGTCTCTGGTGAATCCTCTCACCCCCGGCACCTCTGGCCTACACCCCAGTTCTATGCAAAAATAAATACAATAAAAATATTTAAAACAAAAAAACCGATCGGACAACCACAGCTTAAAAAGTGCTGAAACTGAATGAAAAGACTATTTCAGTTGGTATTTTAAAGCTTCCAAACATTACCAGGGGCCTAAAATTGCCTCTTTGCAAGATAAAAAATGTAAGACTGAGGTAAACAATTAAAGAACAATAAAGAGGCTTTTGAAGTCTCACTTTCTCCTTTCTTGCCTCCTTTGTCTCCAGATTTTTGGCAGCAACCATGAGCTCAGGTCCTGCCCTGGCCCATCGTCTCCTCCCCTTCTGTGCTGCCTACTCCTCTATACTCTGTTTCCCCATTCTGTTTCTCCTGTCAAACTACTGCTTTGCTCTGAGCCTCTCTCTGCTTCTCCTCTGAACTTCTTAGAACTTGTCCTTTTAAAGTTAAGCCTTCTGAGGACCCAGTCAAACCTTAGATCTCTTACTTTCTCTAAGTCCCAGTTGGGAGAGTATAGAGTTTCTAAAGTAATGATTTCTTTCATAGGTTTCCTTGAGTAATTTACATAGTTATTCAAATTTACTGACCTGGTTTATCAGACATTTATCAACTTACATGTTTATTGATAAGGGCCAAGCCAAACACTGGATGACTCTTGTCACATGGGAAAATTCTGGGAAGAAAATAAAAAAGGATTTAGATAACTTTTGGCAAAGCGATTAGGAAAATTGCTGATAGACTCTACCAAACAATTCCAGCAGCTTTTCCTAAGTCTACTGAAAGGAACAAAATTGAGGCTTCTACACAAAGGGTGATGAACCTGTTCATAATTATTATAATTGGCTTCAAATTGTTTTCAGACAACGTGTAGGTGTTCCTTCTGAAGCTAGGTCTACTTGTGTAGCCTTCACCTCTATGTTTGTTCACGAGCTGAATCAAGATCTTTTTCTGTATTCATCAAAAGAATCAGAGTGAATGAAAAACCATGTCCACTGCAGATCTAGTTAATTTGGTGAATCAGCTGATTCTTACCTTAGAAAAAAACATTTAAAAGAAAGATAGCAAGGGGCCTCCCTGGTGGCGCAGCAGTTGAGCGCTGCACTGTGGAGCTGTCGGCAGCAAGTTCAATACCCAGCTGGGAGAATCCCACATGGTGCGCCAGACCCCTCCTGCCTCGCCCGCTGCTCCCCTCAGCAGTGTATTTCTGATCTGCCTGTTCTGCTCCCCACTCTTTCTCTGGTGAGCCCTCTCACCGCCCCACATCTCTGGCCTATACCCCAGTTTGTATACATAAATAAATCTTTTAAAAAAAAATAAAAAGCAAAAAAAAAGTTTCCTTAATCGTCAACCCTATCATATGAAAGTCCCTGTATGGAACAAAAAACCCTAGTTTCTACTATTATTGCAAGAAACCAAGACATTGGAGAAGAGATTGCTACAAATATAAGTGTTACAGGGCAGGGAGGGGGCACTCCCAAAACCCCAGACCTGCTCTGGTCTAAATGGGTTCTGCCATCCTCCGCATCAATACAAAACATATAGGACCTTTTGTGGAAACAGACTTTAATACAATTAGAAAAGATAGAGAAGACAAAAACTATATTTTCTAAGTCAAGCATCCAATGTTAACCAGCTCCTCGTGAGTACAAGTCCACCCAAATGGGATTGGCCCAAAACAAGTCTCGAAAGCCTGCCACAAGTCTAGAACAGCTTTTGGCAGGGACACACACACAAGGGTCAGAAACAGCCAGACAATTCTGGGAGGAACCAAAATACCTTTCAGCAGGGACCCATGCATAAGGGTCAGAAACAATCAGACAATTCTGAGCAGAACAGAACATAATCAAAACCAAAATCAACACAGCCATCGTTAACTTCCCCATGCGTCTCTCACCCACATCTATTTCAATCAGTCCAGGCCAGTGCAGCTTCTTTACAAGTCTCTCTGCTCCTTGGGCCTCTGCTGGCTTTCCATCTTTCCTTCCATCTCCTCCTGTCTTCTGTCTGTGTGTCTCCTCTGTGTGTGTCCTCTGTGTGTCTCTTCTCAAGCTTCTTATATCCTGCTCAGTTCCACCCTACCTTGGGTGGGACAGGGAACCTGGGACACACCCTTTCTCCTGGGGACCACCCTGTTACATAAGCACTTCAAATGTCAACAGCCTTCCCAACACCCCTTTCCAATGTCTTCTTAATTCCTGATGACGGAACTCCAAGGCACTCCAAGGTCTTATCCCAATCTGCCCTATTAATTGGCTCAGAAAGACCACTATGCAGATTGGGAATGAATCACTTTCCCAATTTTGATACTCAGCTCCACTGCTGTAAGTCAGTCTCTACTTCGAAACATTAAAACAGTTCAAATGTGGGTTTTGTAACAAATTTGAAAAATTTCCTGAATCTGAACATATTCCCTTTTGCTTTGGTCCTTTGAGAGACACCCATCCTATTCTCCTTAGTTCCTCTGCCCCTCTTTATTTATGAAGTCAAGACTGCTTTAGAAAATTATCCTGCTGGGATCTCTTTCTCCTAAAAGAGGGAAATAATGCTAGAATTTGACGGGAACAATCAAAACAGTAAATCCAGTAAATTAAATGAGCTTTTGACATTTATATTTGCCCTGTCTTTGATGAAACTAGAGTTGATTCAGAAAGCATTCATCATTTGTCCCCATAGAATCAGCTACCATCCTCTTTTTTATTCTCCAACCAGACGTTGGCAAAATTCACCTGGACAGTGATGTTTCAAGGACTGAAAGCCCTTCTTATTTCTTGCAAATATGAAGACTGATCTGGATGATATAAAATTTCCCAGGGGCCCTACCTTGTCACAGTTTGGTGAGCACTATTTGCTTCTTTGCTCTCACTGCAAAGCCTTTTCACAGGAAGACAGCATCTCTTGCTGAAATTTTTAGCTTTAAATGAACACAGGATTGCCAAGGAGAAGTTGAAGCTTGCCCAAGACCAGGCTGGATATGGCAGGCACTTAATATCAGAACAGGGTTACACCTAGATCCAGATAGGCTTCATGGTGTCCTAAGTTTCCCAAAACCCAAAGTTAAACTTCAACTGTGAGGTTTTCCCAGATTAACTCATTATTGCTGAAATTGGATTCCAAATTTCCCTCTTATGCCAAATTTTTGCATGTGCTATTAAAAAAAAAACAACCAACAATCCAGATCTAATTTGCTAGGAAGAACAGGATGACATGGCCTTTAAGACTTTAGAAGAGAATTTAACAAACCCACCTGTCCTTGGACATTCACTTTACAGATTCCCTTCTTCCTCTTTGTATATGAAAAGGGAGGGAATTTTCTGGGGTAATCATTCAAAAACATGGAAACCACCACTGATCCAGAGAGTATTATAGCCAGCAACTGGACTCTATGGCATGTGGATTCCCTCCTTGCCTTACATCCTTTTAGCTAAGACCACTAAGGAAATCATTTTGCTAACTACTCCACATACAACTCTCTCACAATGTGATGACCTTAATCCTGTTCCCCTCCTCCCTATTGTTACCTCAATAGATATGCATGTTCTGCTTCCTACTCTGGTGAATCCTCTCACCACCCCACACCTCTGGCCTACACCCTAGCTTGTATGCATAAATAAATAAATCATTTTTTTAAAAAAGAAAATGGTAAAATTATGTGGGATGTGCAACAATTACTCTTTGATGTAATTGAAGCAACACCTTTGCCTTTGACTACGACAGTGCAAAAAAAGGTAAATTACACACACAAACATCGATTTGCAACCTAGTCAAGTACAAAAGTGCCAAGACTTACACTAATAGTAGATATGCTTTCAGAGTAGCTTATGATTTTGGAATGTTGTGGAAGCCACATGGCTTTCTTTACTTCCAATGGAGACTAAATTAAAAATGACTTTTATGTACAAGTACTGCTCAGTGCTATGCTTTTCCCTGCTGCCTTACGTATTCTTAATATTCCAGGGTATTCTTTTTTTTTTAAGATTTATTTATTTATGCATATAAGAGCTGGGGTATAGACCAGAGGTGTGGGGGTGGTGAGAGGATTCACCAGAGACAGAGTGGGGAATAGAACAGGCAGATCAACTGAAGTACACTGGTGAGGGGAGCAGCGGGCAAGGCAGGAGAGGTCTGCTGCGCCATGTCGGAAGCTCCCTGGCCAGGGATTGAACTTTAACTTGTGCTGCAGTGGCTGTGGATTGCTTCATAGGCTGAGACTTAACCCCTTACGCTACCAGGGAGGCCCTCCAGGGCATTCTTAACTTGAGTCCTTGAAGTTACAGGAAATCGCTGTTGACAGTTACACCAGGAATGCTGCTCAAAGGAACCAACAGCAGGTAAAACTCAGTCATGGGCCAAATGTACATTTCTCCAAGTGATAACTTAGGAGAACTGGCAAAAGAAGCCTAACAACTGACTTCAGTAAAGGAGAAACAAGATTGGAAATTCAGCAACTGTTGGTATGCTAAAAAGAGAAATCTCTAGTTTGGGCCAAATAATAACCCAGTTCTACCAGAGGTTCTAAAATTTTCACTCCTAACCACTATACATCTATTGGTCCACTATTAATACTATTGCATTTGTAGATCAATATTATTTAGGAAATATTAATAAGATGGCAAAAAGTGCCTACCTTACTTGTTCCGTCTGTCGAAAATACAAATCAGGAAAGTCTTTGTTCTCATAACTCTTGGCCATTTTTTATAAAGATTTATTTATTTATGCATGCAAGAGCTGGGTGTAGGCCAGAGGTGTGGGGGGTGAGAGGATTCACCAGAGACAGAATGAGGAGCAGAACAGGCAGATTGACTGAAACACACTGCTGAGGGGAGCAGTAGGTGAGTCAGGAGAGAGGTCTGCTGCGCCATGTGGAAAGCTCCCTGGCCTGGCTGTGGATAGCTGCATAGTGCTGAGACTGAACACCTTGCGCCACCAAGGAGGCCCGCTCTTGGACATTTTAATTTGCCTAATGGGCCATTCAAGTTTCAGCAAATGGATTGAATACAGTTGATCCATGTCGTGGATATAAAGATGGGTTAATCATGGGCTGCGTGTATTCTCACTGAATGAGGCCTTCCCTTGTAAGCAGGTTGTTGACTCTTCCATGGCAAAGTACTTTTGGAAAAGATTATACCTACATGGAGGACCTCTCTTCAACTTTACTTGATTGAGAAACCCATTTTACTGGTCATTTGTTCCAAGTTTGTGCTGTTTAATCAGTTTTATACCACTTTCACTGATCTTAGCACCCTCAATCCTTTGTTTTAGTCAAACTCTCCAACAGTACTAAGCAAAGCTCAAATGGCAAAATTCGTAGTCTCCACATTTCTTGGCCCAAAGTATTGCCATTGGTCCTTCTAAGTCTCAGATCCACCCCCATTTTTATTGGCATGGACAGATGAAACTTTATTTTAAATAATAGCAATTTAAATAAATTAAAAGGGGAAATGGTCAAATGTTCAAATTGTGAAGAAATAATTGAAAACCTGAGAGACTCCAAGCTACAGTCTCTGAACCCCATTCTTTGTCTAGTGGCAAAATGCCACACATTTCTGTACTCCTACTCAATTTTTTCCCTACTGAGATAAGGGAGGCAACTTCAAACAGGAAACCAGGTGGAGGAGAAAGTTGCTTCAGATCCACCCTTTTTGGAATTTACAAACTCTCATCTTTGAGATGGCCCTCTAACAGGACAGGATAAGGGGTACTTTCTAACAAAACAAGATAAGGGGTACTCCAGGATCCCCAAACCAGCCTACTCTAAATAGGTTCTGCCATCAGTCACATCAAGACAAAACATACTCTAGTGTGTAAAACTTTCAATAGAAAATAACTTTAATACAATTTGTGTGCAATAAAGAGAAAATAAATAATATAGTTTCCAAATCAAGCACCCAAAGTTATCCATCCCCTCCTGGGTAAATGCCCAGCCAAACAGGGTTGCCCCAAAGTGGGGTAACTGAGGTCTGAAACCTTGTCACAAGTCTAAGGCACATTATGGTGAGGAGCCATAAGAAAGGAAGAAAAGGGGCCAGGCAAGTCTGGAAGGAAAACAGCAAAATCAAAACCCGAGTCAAGATAAGACCGCCATTGTCAGCCTCCTCACGGGCCTCTTACCCACATCTCTGTCTCTTTCAAGTGTCTCCTTCATGTCCCCCAAGTCCAAGGAAGTGCAGTTTCTCTTTATATTTCTCTCTGCTCCATGTGCCTCTTCCTCTTCATCTCTATCCACTTGTTCCCCTCTCCACTAGTTCCCTCATCTTCCTCTCTCCCTCTCTCTGCTTCCTTCCCCAGTCTTTTCTACCTTCACCTCCCTGCCCACCTCCATCCTTCCCTGGGTTGGACAGGCAACCTGAAAACTCCCCTTACCCTGAGAACTACCCTGTTATGTCCCAGAGGATCCGATGTACCCAACAGCCTCTTTTGATCCAGCTCTGATATATCCACAATGTAAAGGACTAATTGCCTTCTATCAAAAATGTCCTGCTCAAACAATCTTTTCACAGAATTCTCAAGAAGACAAAGACTTTAAACTACACACCCTGCAATCTGTAGAGTTCATCTTTTAGAAATAAATGCTTCCAAAAAGGCTCTTCAACTTCATTGGAAAGGCCTCTATGAAGCATTGCTAACAAGCCCTTGTGCAAGCAAACTTCAGGGAACAGGCACTTGGTTTCACATGACACCAAATGCTCACTGGATACGTCCACCATCTGGTAACAGGAAATTAAATATTTCCTACTGTTAAATTAGATACCATCTGATGAGACAGTTTCCCAAGATGCAGGACCAAGTCTATTAGAAAGATACATATTTAGATGAGAAATGTCTAAGAGTTCTCTCTCCTAGCCCTTTTTGTTACTCTAATGTGACCTCGATAGGTTCCAATCTGTTCACTTTCCCTCTGTCATAAGACATGACACCCAGGAAACATACTTCCTTGCACAGAGACTGAATTAAGGGTTAATCTGACTCTTGATCAGTGTGCTCTGAGAAAGATCTTGAGCAAAGGGGGAAAATGTGAAAATGAATATACAAAAACCCAATTTAAATGAATTTGGGAAGGTAGAGGAGAATTCCCACGCATACCTATTAGCAAACTGCAACATGCCTGCATCTCTGATAGGAAGTGATGTTGCCTTCCCAAGCCTAGTGGAAGGATAAAGAGATTCCTTTTTGCCCAGTAACAATTCCTTCTAAAGACATAAGGGGGTCTTGGGAGGACTCTCGTGTCTTATCATGAGCCTGGGCTTTCCAAGTTTACCTTTTGCTGTTCTTTCTATATAGACCCATTTTGTTGGTCAAGTAATACGTTGCTTATTTGAGGTCAACGCTATCCCCCATGGAAGTGACTATGCCAATTGAAAATGCCAACGATTGAAAATGCCAAGTCCTGAGTATCAAGTTTTCCCACCCTTCTCAGTCCTGTTAAGCACCATTTCCATCACCGTGTCTCATGCAGTGACTACCTGCACTCACCTTTACTCCCAGTGCCCCGAGAATAACTGAAGTAACCGCACTCACACCGTGTGTTGAGCTCCTCCATTCCGTTTCTACAGAAATGAGGCCATCCCAGCGTCCGAACCCACTCAGCTCAGACTGCCAGTCTCAGGAGGCCCCGTCTCAAGCGCAATTTCCTGGCAACAAACCCATCATCAATTACTGTCTATTGGAAAACAGAAACCAGCAGAAAGCGATTTAATTTATGGAGTCAGAGTCTTTAAAACGTGTTGGAAGACTTAGAGAGCAAAAATCAAGTGAAGCAGACTCATTTCCAGATTCTTCATGGCAGCTGTGGTGCCCAAATTGCTGCTACTTGTTTCCTGGTCAGAAACCTTCAGCAACAGTCGCCACTTAGCAGGAGAGGCACCTCCTGGTGCCTGGTGGTCATGTGAAGCCTCAGCCGTGCTTGCGTCCATACAATACCCACGATTAGTAGCTTCCGTGTGCCTTTGCCTCTCAAATATTGCATAAGTGCCTGTTATGGGCAGGTGTGAATCTAAAACCCTGAAGGCAAGGGCTTCTGGAAAATACTATTCCATGGAAGGAGAGATGGGGTTAAATGGGGGTTGAAGATAAAAAGTGGGGGAGAAGGCCTCACTGGAGAAAGCTAAGGTTCCAGGCACTAAAAATTCTTGTAAAGTCCACAGAACTCATCGCGCATGTTCACTGCCCACCTAGACTGCACACTGGGCTCTGCCGGGAGGGGCTTCCGTATCACTAGCAGGTTGGTATGTTGCTGGCTGCATGCAACCTAGCTGGACTTAACCGCTCCACCAGCCCAGAGTGTGCCAGACTAAAGCAGGAAGTGCCCTTCTGGACGAATGACAGCTACTACCCCATCACACCCAATTCCTACCTTCAGTAGCAATTACAAATTTAGACACCTTTACTGACTAAAATAATCACTGCTATGAAATGAACTCAAAGTTTAATAAAAGACAAACTTACTAAAGAGATTATTCTTTTATTCTGAGTCAAACTGAGGACTTGGACCTGGAAAGCAATATTAGAGTTCTCTAAGTGCATAGTCCCTGCCCTCAGAGTTTTGGGATACATCTTGCTAATTTCTAACATCTTCAGTTAACTAAAGGAAGTTGGCTTCCAACAAACTTAGTTAATTTGGTAAAGAAGAAACACTTCAAAACTTTAAAGCAATCCCTCAGTTTTACAGAGATAATCCAGTTAGACCTGTGTTTGAGAAGATGTAAGAACAAAGGGTTAGTTGAATCTCTTCTCTCTATAGACTTGAGGCCACAGTCAAGCCATTATCTCATGCTCCTTCTTCCTGCAGCTCACAAACTGGACAGGGACTGAGTCTGTAGACTTTCCCAATATTTCTTTTTTTTTAATGTATGGTTCTTTACCATGAATGAGCCATTGTTCTACTGACCCCCACCTTTTGGGGTAACTGTTCTATGAGGCTTGGGATCTCTAGAGTGCTATCACAAATTAGGAAGCTTTCTCTTCCAACTCAAGCCAAATGTGTATAACCACAATGTGAATTTACTGGTGGGGCGGGAGTGAGGGTTCAAATTATATTAGTATAATTGGCAGCAAAAGGGGGACGGTAACAAAATATTGGCAAAATTCAGGAGAGTCTGGCACACAGACTGGAGAGGACCCAGCCTGGAGATTTCCTGGTAGCTGTCCATCTTCAGGAGGGGAGTTGCCACTTCTGAGGGTGAGGGTCGCTTGTGGCTCTCACCAGCCCTTCATGAAGGCTTCAGGACCTCGGCATGGAGCCCATAAGCATCTCAAACTCCCTCAAATTCGGTGCCTATATTAAACCACTTTTCAGAGGCATATAATCAGGACTCTCTGTTCACTTTGATTTAGGCAGGACTTCTCTGCACAGCCAGGTTCTTATCTCTTCTTGACTTTCACTTGTCCATTTATGGGTGCCTGATATAGCTGATGATCTGGTGATCCATTAGGCTAATTCAGATCATCAGTCAGGACACACCCAAGACTAGTCACCCTAGCCTATCACTGATGAACCCTCTCATTTTAACTCTGCACATTTTTTCACTAAAATGAAAAACACCCCACCAAATGGAAGAAATATTTGTCCCTATATATCCAATGAGGAGTTGTTATCTAAGATCTACAAAAAACTTATACAACCCAACAAAAAGAACAAATAACCCAATCCAAAAATGGGCAGAAAAGCTAAATGAGCAAAGAGGACATATAGATGTCTCCAGTGAACCCTCTCACCACCCCACACCTCTGGCTTTCACCCCAGCTTGTCTGCAAAAATAAATAAATCTTTAAAAAAAAAAACACCTAACTGTAAAATGCCAGTCACCAGTTCAAATCATATGGACATCTTTAACTGTTTTTGAAATCGGCAGGACACAGGGTGTCTAGTCCCTTCGTGGTCGCCAACTGAAATCGGGCAGAACGGGCCTCAAATGCCCAGGCTCTGCGTCAAGAGCCACCAAAAAGCCCCAAAAGGCCAAAAGGCCAAATACAACAAAGGACAGCGCCTAATGAGAGGACAGGGCACTATCTGTGGTTTCTCACCCGCGAGCACAATTGCAGGAGACTTCAGGCTACAGGAACAACAACAACAAACATGGGGTTTATGGTACAAACGGGGGAACAGAGAGTTCACTGCAGCCTCAGGTGGCGGCTGCCTCACCCAGAACGCAGCGGGGACGGCAGCTCCTTGGGAGGTGCTGGGTTAGGCCAACAAACAGGCCTCTGAGACACCAGGCCCAGGGCCTCTGGGGCTCCTTTCAGGCTACGTCAGAGACAGCACCGGAGGCCCAGTCTCTGCAGAGTCCTTCGGCTTCTCTTCCTCCTCGGAGGGCGGCTGCTGGTGCTTCTTTTCTTCTTTCTTCTCTTCTCAGAGGCCAGGAACTGACTTCTCTCTTCTCTCTCCGGAGTCTGGAACTGTTGTCTTTCTTCTCCTGGGGGCTGGTCGTGTCGTGTCTTCTGTTCGGCTCAATCTTTTCCCCCCTCTTCGGTTCAATCTTTTCTCCTTTTTTTCCTCTTTGGTTCAATCTTTTTCTCTTTTTCCTCTTTTCCTCTGTCTTTTCCTCCTTTCGGTCCCCCCATTCCTGGCTTATGTCCTCTCCCACAGTACCATCCATAAGTCTGATTGGACCATGTTCAATCCTGGAGCTGATTGGACCGACCCATCAGCTCCTAGCACCTGATTGGTCCATACAAAAAATGGCAGTTACTGGGCAGGAGCAACTGCTATAACTGACTCCGGAGCAGCGGGATAAGAGGCCCCACTGCTCCTGCAGGCACCCAAGCTGCTAAGGCAGCTTGGTTCCGGTAACATTTTCACAGAAGTACCCCGTTATTTGTACTACTCCCAGAAATAATCTGATGACTTTTTCCAGTTCCACAGCATTACAGTCCTAAAGTGACACCAGTTAAAATTGTCTTCACCTGGACTGTAAATGCCTCCCTGCTTGTCTCCTTTCTGGAGCCTTTAACTAGGCTGGCCTTTGTTACTGTAGGGTAATGAACTCCTAGACTAAAACATTGTATGTTCCTGTCTTCTCTGGACCAGACATTTTGAAATGTTTTCTACCTACAATAAAAGTCTATTCATTTTGGCTTTGTATTTCTTTTCCTTGCTCAGAACTTATGATTTTGAAAGTGAAGTTCCAGGGAGGCACAGGGCAGGTTCTCCATGGATCTTGGCAGATGGGTAAAAGAGAGTCCTGGAGCCCTCAGTAGTTTTTTCAGGCTTTTAATGATCTTTCTACACCATTTGTAGTGAGGCAACCAGGCGCAGGGCAGGCAAGGGGGCTGGCAGGGCTCTCAGCCCCCAGCAAATCTTCACCCTTTCTGGGCTCTCTGGCATTCTCTCGTGGTCTCTCCACTGACCTCTACTGCTCTCCACCACACAGTCCTCTGCCGCCCCCATCCTCTGTGACACCGCCCTTATATGCTCTGACTCTGGGCTCAGGTGCGCCCACTCATGCATGCACACACCACACTTGAGGTGCTGCCATCAGGCACGCATGTTAAACCACAGGTGTCAATCATTGATGCTAATGGCGGGAAGACAGAAAAAACCTGATTAATTCCATTTACCCTACAGAAAGCAACTCATTAAAATAGTCTAATGAACTGGAATTGGGTTGCCAAGAGCGTGAATAGCATGCCCCATGAGGAAGGCTCTCACCAGTGAAAGATTTGCTCCCTCACGGTGAGTCCTTAGACTTCCTTTAACAGAAAACATTACCACTGCAATAGTAAGAAAAAGCTTTTACTTTGAATTATGTCTTAATTCCATAACATCAGATATTTAAAAATATGTCATAATGCATTGTCTCAGAACAAGAAAATGTTAGCGGGCAGACTGAGGGGCACCCCAGGGCCCCAAAACTTGCACAGTCTAAAGAAATTCTATTTGCGACATAAATGCGAAGCATACTCTCAGTGTGAAAGATATTTAATAGAATGATTATACACAGAAAAGAGAAAGGATATAGTTTCCCAATGAAACATCCAAAGTTAACTCATTCCCTTGTGGGTAAATGCCCAGCCAAACGGGGCCACTGAAGGCTGAGAGTTTACCACAAGTCTAAAGCACCTTCTGGTGGAGAACCATAAGAAGGGGGTGAAAAGGGCAGGCAAGTCCAGGATGAAAAGAGCAAAATTAAAATACAAATCAAGATAAAGTCTGCCATTATCAGCCTTCCCATGGGCTTCTCACTAATATGTCTCTTTTTCAAGTGTTTCTCCATGTCTCAGCTCCACATGTCTCTTCCATGTCCCCCAAGTCTGTGGAGCAAGTCCAGAGCTGAGAAGCAAGCTCACTTCCCTTCACATGTCTCTCTGCTCCACGTGTCTCCATGTATTCCCGCCTGTCTCCCTTCCTTTCTATCTCTTCACCTGCCTCTCAGCTGTGCCCCTCACTAGGTGGGGCACAGATCATAGAACCTTTTCGTGAAGATTCCTGTTACAGTCCTCCCTTTTTAAAAATTTTCCCCCACCATTTCTATGGTGGTAAAGATCTAGGGGTGCAGCTTTTGGAAGCAGTCTTTTCTAGGGGTTCCAGTGTATGCAAAAGAAATGTCAATTAGTCACTAGGCATTGTCCTTGGATGGCCAGTATGGCCAGGTCTTGATGGGAAGGCAGTTTTTACTCACATCATATTGACCAGGCTACTTGTTCACCTAAACCACACACTTATCTGTAAAAAATTCTGCAAATGGGAAAAATAATGACACAGGCCTAAAAAAATTTTTTAATTTAAAATTGTAAATATCAAAAATTTTAAAAAGTCAAAAAATAAATTTAACTTATTTCCTCATGGAATCAAAATCAAAATATTAAAGCTGGAGAATAAGTTTACATGCTTACAATTGTCATCCTGCATAATGAAGACTTGGAAAGAGGGGCAAGGGGATACCCAAAGGGGGAGGGAAGTCAGTTAGAACAATTACCAAAGGAGGCTCATGGACTGGTTTATCATCATCTCAGGGTTTTCAGTGTTCATTAAGAGTCAATAGGGTATCCTACACATAGGCTGATAAATTAACTTTCAATCAAAAGGAGTCCTCTTCTTGGGCCTCCCTGGTGGTGCAGCAGTTAAGCGCTGGGCTGTGGAGCTGTCGGCAGCAGTGATGCGAGTTCGACGCCCAGCTGGGGAGAATCCCACATGGTGCGGCAGACATCTCCTGCCTCGCCCGCTGCTCCCCTCAGCAGTGTATTTCTGATCTGCCTGTTCTGCTCCCCACTCTTTCTCTGGTGAAGCCTCTCACCACTCCACACCTCTGGCTTGTACCCCAGCTGTATGTATAAATAAATAAATCTTTAAAAAAAAAAGGATTCCTCTTCTTACTTCTGTTAGCCACCAAGCATGCAGCACTGGGGTTTCCTATAACAGAAGGTGAAAGAGCAAAAATCAAAATCAAAGTACAAATCAAGTCCCACAACAAGGGACAGATGACCTCAGGAGGTATCAAAACCTGCCTGATGCAAAAACATATCTGCCCATGAAGTTGGAGGTTCTGGACTGTATTTCTGGTGCCTCTCAAATCTTCAAATGGTGTGCTCTCCAAATCAGACCTTCCTCAATGGGAAGTAAAGTCTTAGAATCTTGTCATTCACCAGTAATTACACAAATCCAACAATTCAAAGGGCAAATATGCCCATAACAAACTGGTGTAGACAAAAATTGCCAGTAGCAAATCCCTTTAAAGTTAATTCAAATAAAAGCACTCTGGTTTTTCTAATTACAAATCTTACAAAACCATCACTCCAAAATCAATTAGGGCCATGAAGACAATCACCAGTTATCTCTCAACCATAAGCCTTCTACCTTAGACCCCAGGAATGAATTTGCTCATTCAAGGCACCATTGAACCATTGTTCGCATGCAAAATCCTGAGTTGGAAATCAGGAAATATTCACAAATAAACACCTAAAGACATAGAACTGAATTTGTGCTAACAAAGGATGGCACAAACAGAAAAGCAAAATCTTAGAGCCCAGAATGAAAGAGAACAGCCCAATTTCTGCGTCCTAGAGCAGTCAGCCATGTGGCCTCAAATGCCATTTTGGAAACCATAGAGAGAAGGAGCAGACACTATCTACATGCTTTCAAACACCATTGTTTGAGTAAAACTGCTTACTACTACACAGAACAATTCCCACAAAATCAAACCTCTAAACTAATGACTAGACACAAATTGTACACATACACCCAAAGTTTCCATAAGGTCAATGCCACTATTTCTAATCCAAGGGTCAGGAGATAGAGCTACACATACAGAAAATCTACACATATGAGTCAATGAGATACACACACTAGAGAAACCAAAACCACATTTATGCTGCTTGGTAGTGCCGTGGGGAAACCAACTTTTCCCATAAGGCTGACTAAACAGATTGTGGTGGGTAAGAATTTAGGTGTAGACTTGAGCACAGGGGTGAAAGAATTCACCACAGACAGGGTGGAGAACAGGAAAGGCAGATTTATTGAAATGCACTGAGAAGACCAGGGGGTGAGTGAGACAGGAGGAGGGAGGTGGTCTGCATTGGGAGAGGGTCTTGAGGCAGCAGCAGCAGTAACAGCACATACCAGCTTCCAAAAGGGGGCAGAAGGGGCCAGGCAAGTCTAGAAGGAAAAGAGCAAAATCAAAATACAAGTCAAGGTAAAGGCTGCCATTGTCAGCCTCTCCATGGGTCTCTCACCCACGTCTCTGTGTCTTTCAAGTGTCTCTCTCCTTGTCCCCCAAGTTCCCATTGTAAATCCAAGATGGAGACGGAAAGGCAGCTTCTTCACATGTCTCTGCTCCACGTGCCTCCTTCAGTCTTCCTTTCCCTCTCTTTCCTTCCTTCCCTCTGTCTTCTGCAGCTTCTCCTTCCTGTACAGCTCCACCCTTCCTTGGGTCAGACAGGAAACCTGGAAACTCCCCTTTTTCTGGGACCCACCCTGTTAAACTGGGCTCTTGTTAACCTTCCCAGCTCATTTAATTCTTTATTTTTTTAATTGATATGCTTTTTTAAAATTTATTTTTCCATAGAAGAGCTGAGGTGCAGACCAGAGGTGCAGGGGGTGAGATAATTCACTAGAGACAGAGTGGGGAGCAGAACAAGTGGATTTACTAAAACACACCGCTGAGGGGAGAAGTGGTTGATCAAACTCAGGCCTTAATGGTCATAGCACTGAGACTTAACCCCTGGGCCACTAGGGAGGCCCTTCATCTGATTCTTTTCTCTCCTTTGTTCTCCCTGCTTTGTCCATCCTGGCTTCTTTTCAGTCTCTAGCACACTCAGCCTGAGTCATCTCAGCTCCATCCCAAATGTTGCCTTCTGTTTGGAACCCCTATTTTCCACATTTTCATCTGGCTGCACCTTCTCTTTACTCAGTATAATTCCAGGGCACATTGTCCTATTTGTTTCTCTATATGACGTACTATAATGTAATATGACACAGATGGACATGTGTATAGGCATGTACATGGGTATGTGTCTATTGTTCTCATTTTTTTTGTCTCCTTGACCTGAATATCCTTCTTTACCAGTTATGCTCAGCACCTACAGTACATGCACAGCATGTCATGTATTAAGTGCTCAACAAACAGTTGTTTAATAATTGCTTTAATATTAAACTGTTGGCTTACAGTATTGTTTCCAGGCTTGGGGGTTCCTTGGTCCTTGACTATAACCATGAAAGAATTCAAAGCCATGACTAATCAGACCAAAGCAAAGTTTATTTACAGACAGTAAACCCAGGAAGAGGTTCAAGTGGGCAGAGTCCATGGAAGAATGACTTTGAGGAAAGGCCAGGGGTTCCTGACTTATATGGGGTACAGGGAGCGGCTGACTCTATCCCTTTTTAAGGATATTGACTTATAAGTTCAGGCAGGAGTTTTTAAGTGACCCCCCCTCCTTCTGCTATGCTCCCAGGTGTAAGTGTAGTTTAATCAGCCCAGCAGCAGATTGGGTTGGGAGGGCTCCCCTCTTCCCTTTGTAACTACTTGTGCTTTATCAGCCAGCCTGTTGGCTGGGGCAGGAGACTGCCTTTGTCCTCTCGGGATGCCTCTTGTCTCTCTCCAGGCTTTACTGGCTTTGTCAAGTATTTCCTGAGTTTGATCTTTACAATAATCCTGAGAAGTAACTGTATATCTTTTCTTAGCACATCCATTTTTCCTTTTATTTTTTATAAATTGTTTTATTTATTATGAAGACAATGTTGGTATACAACACTCTATATGATTAAGAATAACAGATTCACACCTTTCCAGATGTGTTACTATATCATACCTACCACCAAGGCACCATAGTTTGGTACCATTGTCTATTGGGAACCATTCACACTTTGTTTCGTGTCTCAAACATCCCCTTCTGATATACTCATATTTGTAGTCAGATGTCTGGGGTTTGTTTTGGTTTGGATTTGTCTGGCCCTTTGTTTTGTTTCTCTGTATTTCACATCAAAGCAGAATCATCTCATAGTTGTCCATCTCATTCTGCCTTATTTCACTTAGCATATTACCCTCCAGTTCCATCCATGTTGTCACAAAAGGGAAGATACCATCTTTTTTTCGTTGTTAAGTGGTATTCCATCGTGTATATATAATACATTTTCTTAATCCACTCAGAGACTTAGGTTATTTTTATAATCTGTTGGGTACTTAGGTTATATTTATAATCTGGTTATTGTAAATAGTGCTGCAATGAACACAGTAGTTCATATATCTCTTTGGTGTTTTTGCATTCTTTGTGTAGATACCTAGGAGTGGAATTGTTGGGTCATATGGTGGGTCTATTTTTAAATTTTTGAAATAATTCCATACTGCTGTCCATGGGAGCTGGGTCATTCTCCATTCCCACCAACATTGTAATGTAAGAGAGTGCATTTTTCTCAATATCTTCACCAGCACCTGTTTTTGAACCTTTTTATATGAGCCATTCTCACAGGTGTGAAATGGTTTCTCATTGTGGTTTAGATTCCCATTTCCCTGATTGATAAGTGATGAACATTTTCCATGATCCTATTGGCCATCTATATGTCCTCTTTGGAGAAGTGCTCATTTAGCTTTTCTGCCCATTTTTGGATTGTTGGATTGCTTTTGTTTCCCTTGCTGTTTGAGCTGAGTCCCTGAAAATATCTCTGAAATTTATGTTATGTAGTGTTTTGTCCATAATTCCTTCTATGTATTTTATAGTTTCAGGTATGGCATCTAAGTCTTTGATGTATTTTGAATTGATTTTTGTGTATGGTGTGAGATAATGATCTAGTTTCGTTCTTTTGCATATGGCTATCCAGTTTTTCCTACACCATTTGTTGCAGAGACTTTCCTTTTTCGATGTATGCTTTTGGCTCCTTTTTTGTTGATGAACTGTCCATATAAGTATGGGCTTATTTCTGGGCTCTCAGTATGTTCGTTTGATCTTTGTGTACATTTTATGCCAACAGCATACAATTTCAATTCTTATAGTTTTGTAGTATAGTTTGAAGTTTAGGAGTGTAATGCTTCCATTCTTTTTTGTCAGGATTACTTTAGCTTTGGGGGGTCTTTTATTGTTCCATATAAACTTCAAAGTTGTTTGTTCTATTTCTTTGGCAATTCCATTGAAACTTTTATTTGGATTGAATTGAATTGTTCTATTGCCTTGGGCAAGATGGCCATTTTAACAGTGTTGATTCTTCTAATACATGAGGAGGGACTTACTTTCCATTTTTTCTTTCCTATGTATTTTTTAAAGATTTTTAAAGATTTATTTATTTATGCCTACAAGAACTGAGGTGTAGGCCAGAGGGGTGGAGTGGTGAGAGAATTCACCAGAAACAGAGTGGGGAGTAGAACAGGTGGATCCGCTGAAGTGCATTGCTGAAGGGAGCAGTGGGTGGGGCAGGAGAGGTCTGCTGCTCCATGTGGGAAGATCCCACCCCAGGGATGGAACTCGTGATGCAGCGGCTGCGAACAGCTTCATCATAGTGCTGAGACTTAACCTGTTGTGCCCCCTCCTATACTTTTAATAATGCCTTAGAGTTTTCATTGTACAGGTCCTTCATCTCTTTTGTTAGGTTCATTGCTAGGAATTTAATTCTTTTTTATGTGACACTAAGTGGCATTGTTTTCTTGACATCTTCCTCTTCCAGCTCACTGATTATAGAAGTACACCACATTTTTTCATATTGACTTTTGTAGCTTGTAACTTTGTTGTATTGACTTATCGTTTCTAATAGTTTTTTTTAGTGAAATATTCAGGATTTTCTATGTATATTATGTCATCTACAAATAGTGATAGTATTATATCTTTCCCAATTTGGATTGCTTTCACATCTCTTGCCTAATGACTCTAGTTAGTATTTCCAATACAATGTTGATTAGTGGTGAAAGTGGATATCTTTGTCTTGGACCCACACATATTTTAGTGCCATGTATATATAAAGTGGAACCTTAAATTTTATTCAAGTCATGGTGGACATCAATACCACAAAGACATCTCTACTTTTTGTGAATACATAACTGTATTCACATACATTTCCTAATTTCAAAGAAGTACTAAATTATTGGAGATCTTTCTTCATGTGTAATCTTAGAATCTAGACCAGAAGAACCACCCCAAATCTCTCCCAAAAATCAGTCCTTACAAATTTCATTGTTTAAAAAAATGAAACCAAATAACTTCCATTGCTGCTTTTCTTTTCAATTGAATAAATATGCTCACAGAATGTTTACAATGATTGAAGATTAGGACATCTTTATTAGAATGCACATAATAATGAATTGGCAATGATTTATAGTTAGGTAATTAGGACAGCAATGCTATTTTTTATGAAATTTTTATGTAATCTTCTATCCTTAGGCAATAAGGAAACTATCAGGAAACTGATAGTTCTTAAATTTGCCTTGCTGGTCTCATTGCAAAGGAAGATAGAATCTACATGATGACAATTATGATGAGTGTAATGGCACACATTTGTTAAATGCTCAATAGATAGCAGACACTGTGCCATGTATTTTAGATGCATTTATTTCTCATAACAGGCTGTTTTGTGTTTTATTATACTAATTTGTGAATCAAATCTATGACTCATGGCAGTTAAATGATTCAAGGCTAACCAGCTAACAAACGACTGAGTTCAACTTAAGATCTATCTCCAGATCTTCCTAGACCTCCAGTGGGGTTTACAGCTTGATAAAGCCATTGTATAGTGAAAACACCATGGGTAGAAAATGCATTTGATACACCTAACCTAGTGAACATCACAGTTCAGCCTAGTTTACCTTAAATGTGCTCAGAGCACTTACATTAGCATACAGTTGGGCAAAACCATCTAAAAGCCTTTTTTAAAAATAATAAAGTGCTGTCTATCACATGTAATTTATTAATTAGTGTATTGAAAATGAAAACTAGTCTATAGAATATCTGTTGTTTTCTCTTTGCAATCTTGTAACTGACTGGAAGCTGTAGTTCACTGTTACTACTTAGCATTATAAGAAAATATTGCTTTGTGCCTCCCTGGTGGTGCAATGGGTTAAGTCTCAGCACTATGAAGCTATCCACAGCCACTGCAGCACGAGTTCAATCCCTTGCCAGGGAGCTTCCCACACAGCGCAGCAGACCTCTCCTGCCTCACCCGCTGCTCCCCTCAGTAGTGTACTTCAGTGGATCCACCTGTTCTGCTCTTCACTCTGTCTCTGGCAAGTCCTCTCACCCCCCCATACCTCTGGCCTACACCCCGGTTCTCGTATGCATAAATAAATACATCTTTTTAAAAAGAGAGAAAGAATATTGCTTCACATATTGCTAGACCAAAAAAAGATCAAAATGCAACATTTAAAACTCAGGTTCCACTGAAATGGGGATTATGTTTGTACTATAATAATTTTTTTAAATGTAAGTTGAAACATTATAAATTGGCAGCCACCTGTAACTTTAAAGGCTAAACGTTCAAACCATTAATCCAGCTTTTCAGTTACCCTCTACAATTTGCTTTTCTGGCATATATATGGTTGACAGTCTGCAGGTTCTTTAAGAAGATGTATGTTTAAAAAACCATGTTCAATCTAATCATTCAATCATTCAAATGCTTAAAATAGGGGGTAAAGTGAGAACTATTTCAACTCTCTGAAAAGGCAATTTGTGACCCCTCATTTTTTTTTTTCCTTTGGGCTTTAAGTATTCTGTTCTCAGAACAACCTGAGAAGTTCGTCAATAAATGGGTTCCCAAACCTCATATCTGAGTGTATTTTTGTGTGAGCAGCCTTTGAGAACATGGGCTGCAATGTGACAGTGAGACAGGAGTATCAGAACTGATTCATGGCAGCATTGCCTGTAGTATTAGTGCCAAACAGGCATGTAAGCAAATAGTAAAAAGACTGAGTTTTTAGGGTAATATAAAACAACCTATCTTCCAAGAAATAATTTTTCTGGCATTAGACTTAATGTTTCTAGGAATGGTTATGGAAATTTATATATATATATTTTTCCCTACTCTTCATAACAAGAAGATGCTTTAGTGAGAGTGTTCACATGCATTTCTTACTGAAACAGAACCCCATATATAAATATTATGCTTATAAATGCTATGTACCTAGTCTCCCACAGATGTACCTGAAGGAAATAGGTCATTTTAGAAATTTGAAAGTATTTAATAACTCCCAAGAGACTTTCAAATTTACAATCCACAACTAAAAAGTCAGAAGCTTCTATGAAAAAATATATCCTATTAAAACTTTTCCCAAAATGCCTTTTGAAAATATTCATAAATATCTACTTTCCTGCTACTAGAAAGCTGCCCATAATCTTAGCAGCAGGAAAAGTCTATAAAACTTCACATTGGACAGTTCTGATTATAATTAGGATAAACCACCTTTCCCCCAATTCAAAATGCCCTCTAGGAGGAAGGGAGGGGAGGGTGAAAAATGTTGGATGATTTATTTGTAAGTACCCCAAATGTTCACACATAAATTTTTTATTGTGATAAAATAAACAAAAATGTATGATTTTAGCCACTTTTAGGTGCATAATTTGTGGCACTAAGTATATATTCATAATTTTGTACAATCAACATCCCATCCATTTCCAGAATTTTTATTTGTCCCAAGCAATAACTCTGTACCGTTAAAGAGTAACTCCCCATTCCCATCTCTCTTCAGTCCCAAGTAACCTCTATTTTACTTCCCAGCTCTATGAAGTTGTCTATTATAGGTGCCTCATGTAAGTAGAAGCTAAAGCAATTGGTGTTTTGTATCTAGTTTATTTACTTCACATAATGATCTCAAGGTTCATTCTGTAGTGGTGGAATCTATCAATACTTCATCCCTTTGAAGGCTGAATAATATTCCATTGTATGTACATCCATTCTTCTTTTGATGACCACTTGGGTTGTTTTCACTTTTTGGCTGTTATGAATAAAGCTGCTATGAACACTGGTGTTTAAATAACGGTTTGAGTCCTTTCTTTCAATTCTTTTGGGAATAAACCTAAAAGTGTAATACTTACATGAGTTCTAAAGAGAAAGAAAAAGGATGCATATATTTAGATGTTATAATTTGTGTTCAGAACTGGAACAAGAAAGTTAAGTAGGTGGACTGAAAAACTCAACTATTCTAAGATAGAGTTGTGGTTCCTTCTTCTCAAGGTACTGGGAAATTCTGTTTCAATGAGAGCTTGTGATTTGGAAAGGCCCTAAATAACAGGTTATATTCTAAATCTCTCTATACTCTAAATCTCTGACATTGGAGAAACTAAATCTCTCCAATGTCACCAATAAAAGACCTTAAGGAGCTTTATTTTCAGTTGCAGTGTTTTTCCTTTGACTGATTATAGCGCCCTCATGTGTCTGTACTTTTATAGTGTGGAGACTTTGAAAATTATTTAATATCAGTCACAGAACAGGGAGAAATTTAAATACCATCTTTTAAAAACTTGAATATTGACTGCATGCAAGGTCCCATTGTTAAGCACAGGTAAAAATAATTGTTTTAACAGTCATCATAGTCATACACACATAAGAGTATGTAAAATGCATACCTATAAGGTAAAGAATAAAACACTCCTCCAAGTGTGAGAGTATACTAACAGTACTTTAGAAGCTCCCTGAATGCTGCATCACCCCAGCTTCTTCTCAGAAGTAATACCATCCTGAATTTAGTGCTAATTCTCCCCTTGTTTTCCTTTACAGTTTGTTCAGTTGTTTCTCTAAACACTGTTGGGGAACGTTTCTATGTCCTACTTTTGAACTTTGCATAAATTGAATCCTATTTGCATGTATTCTTTTGTGACTTTTAAAAAAATTCTACCTTTATTCCATCTTTAAATGTTATTGATTCATTTATTTTCAAGTCTTTATCATACTTATCCCATTTTATGACTACACACTTGGTAGACATTCAGATTGTTTCTGTTATTATGAATCAAGATATCAGAACATTAGTCAGCAAGTTGCCTAGTGCTCATGTTTTACAGTTTCTTTGGTGACCCGTCCAGCAGGTCAGGTTATTTAGTGGAGTCTCGAGGAGGCACCTCCTGAAAGAACCAAGGGGGCGAAAGGGGCAGGAGACCAAG